>MPNW01000299.1:111710-164359 GCA_011800805.1 Hirudo medicinalis
AATGGAATCAACAAACTGGTGGAAAGATGGGAAGAAGTAGTGAACAATGAAGGAGAGTACATAATTGATTGAAGTGTTATTATTTTGGTTGTTAAAATTCTTTGAAAAAAAATATTTAAAAAACGGCAGGAACTTATGCAACAACCTAATACAATAAAAATACATTATTCTTCATCATCCAATTAACTGGGGAGAATTCAAACCACTAAATGACCATCCTTCGGTGAGAAGATATTGAAAACAGCTATCATGAAGACTCAAGAATAAGTGACTCTAACATTGCCAAGAATCAGTTATCGAGTTTATTAACCAAATTGATTCTACTTAGAATTACAATTACAAGAGCAACAGCAATTACAACACTCGAAACAAACGACAATGGTAACACACAATAGGGAAAATGAATGACATCGTTTATATTTATTTTGATCAAAAATGAATCACAGTCATGTACATCTAATAGGAGTCACAGTTCCACTGAATATAGATTCAACAATGGAATTTGTGACTCTCCAAAAGAATTCTGCACCAATGGTAAGAGATCATGTAGAGGGTGCAACATTTAAACTGAAAGCAACTAATATGATTCTGATATTTGGCAGCTTATAATTTATGAAATGGAAGGTGATGCTGACAATGATCACCAAACAGAAATGCAAGAGCAAAAGTCGAATGGGGAAGTTACTATATGCAGAGAAGAAAATCTACAACAACATGCAATAACTTACCTAACAACAACTGAATGAGCACATAAGCTCAGAGAGCATGGAAGTGGCTTCAATTCAACCTCAGATACAAAGAACAAGTAGCTTATGTGTGACTAGTAAAAAACTTGGCCGATGGTGTCCGATGACAACGACAACCAACAGTAGAGAAAGGAAAACACAATCTTCAATGGGTGATTACGACAACAAGAACGATGTCAAATCAATCTTCACAATAGCTAGCTTTTGATACTGACAATAACAGAGATAATAAACATCTGATAACTGGTTGCTACTAATGACCAGATAAAAATTCTAATGAAGTTTTGCACAGCATCCCGACCACTCCAGGTGAACTTCCAGAGGAATTCTGACCTCTTCTTCAAAAAGCACAGGGGTTTCATTGGCTTTGTTCTTCTAACCAGCTCTCAGGCTGTCATGGAAGAGCTTCTCAATATTCTCTGCCTCCTTGGCCGAGGTCTCGAGAAAAAATATCTCCACATTTTCTCCATGCAAACTCCTCCCCCACACTGGCAGGGACTTACCATGACAACACCTTGTTGCTCTTGTTACCTGGAGACAATCATTGATTACCACCTCTTTGATCCATTCCTTGCAGCGCGTACAAACTCGCTAAACTTGTCCTTCTTAATCCTACCTTTAACAGCACTGAATGCCTGAAGAAATTGCACTGGCTACCGATCCATAATCGCATCATCTTCAAAATCACCCTCATGACGTATCGAACTCTTGCGACATCCAATCCACCCTATCTCCAACACCTCCTTCTCCGCCGTCATACATCTGGTCTTCGCTCATCTTCCGCCATTCAACTATGCCAATTACCTCCCCAAGTAAGAGATCCCTGGAGCTCTTCAAACGTCACCTGAAGACCCACCTCTTCAGGACACCAACACGAAGCTAATGAAGACACAAGGCGCCTCTGACGCTATGCAAATGGCGCGTTATAAATTAACTATTATTATTTATTATTATAACAGCTGCTGATGAACATCATGACCATAATAATAATAATAACCTCAATGAAGTGCCTCATGACCACAACCCTTAGCAATTTATTCTGTTGCAATGGTCATTGTAGGTTATTGATATTATTAAATTTGTTAAGTAATTCCTATTTCCACGATTGTAATTGTTAACGTAAATGATAATAATAATTTTTGTAAAATAATTTGTTAGTGTTGCTACAATTGTTAATGAATCGATAAAGTCCCTAAAAAAATTTAAAATGCTCACAATGGCTGTCTAGGTAAGATGCAATTTTTCAAGCAAAAGAAGGGAAGGGAAATAAAAGGGATATTCTGACATGTTAGGGCATTTAAATTCAATGAAACGTCTTCACCCAAAAAACCGATTCACTCTGTAGAATTAAGTCCTGCACAGAATCAAACTAAACTCACTATGATCTGAGGTCTCAGGCAATGAGGGATGTGATAATAAACTTAAAGTATCATCACATCACCACCTGGGTTATGAAACGAAATCTTCCTGCCCATATATAGCATCCCATATCTGAAGCTACTTTTCAATTGATCACCAATTCAACCCAATAACCATAAAAATATTATATGCACATGACAAACATTAATGCAATGCAGTACGTAATACAATATAATGTTCCGTACTGTTAACTGCACAAAGTACATCCAGCAAATGCACCGTATGTGCCATACAGCATAGCAAGTTGCAGTCAACTCGTGCATTTTGACTCATATAATATGGCACACAATAGGCACATGACTTTGTTGCCGAAAGCCACACCAGATGAGGCTTAATATCAAACTAAGAACGGCATCAACCAACTAATGCTATCAACCTTATGGTGCTACAGAAAGCATTACTAAATATCTTTATCAACAGCTTTGATCTGCTCACCTTCACTTTTTCCTTGTCCACTTATTTTTTTACCCGATTTTGTATATATGAATTTTTATGTACATTCGATCAGTCAGCTCCTTGTAGTTAGTGAATAAAAAGACTTATAAATCAATTCGGCAATTCAAAATAATTTGTGTCACAATCTGGGGCATAATCTGATTTTGTTTCTGAATAGAAATTGTAATACATTGTAATACCTACTTACAAAACAAATCTAAAAGTTACTCAAACATCAAAGCACAAAATGTAATGAACTTTTATTGAGTTAGATATTTCCAGGTTACAATATCTCTGCAAAATGCTATCAAATCAACTAAAAAAATAAGTCAAACTTTACAATTGTGACTAAAAATGCAAAATATCAATTTTAAAATGATTTCATTAATGATGAAGAGTTAATGGAACTATAGTCTGGCTCCATTGTGTCTTTTAGAAACAAGGAAGTGAAAGTCCAGAGGCTTTGGTTTACGAGGCTTCATTCCCAACCAGGACTCGAGTTTAGACATGATGGTCTGAAAGAATTTATTGACAAAATGAGGTTTAAACACTGATCCCTATTGATAATTAAGTTTAACAGTCTGTTAGTATATGCAGAATTATAAACATAAATATTTTATTATTATATATTTTTTATGAATAAGAATGACGGATCACCTCTCTTGCTTCTTTCAAAACCGACGGGTCACTCTCTGAATCCGGGTGCATGTCAGCACAGTGAGCAGTGCCTGGTATGACAATAGCATTCTCTGTGCTCGATAAATTCCTCAGAACACTCAAGGCATGCCAAGGATCGATGAGACCTGAGATTACAAACAAGTAATAAATAAAAACACTAACAAATCTTATTAAAAAAGTAATTATAAATTAGCAAAAGATTAATATTCACAATAAGTCATTGTGGCAGGGCAGCAAGATTTGTCACCATAGCCAATTGAAATAGGCTTTTCATTATTCAGCATGTATGGCAATCTTAGGAACCAAATGTATCACATAAACAATTGGAATAACTATTAAATAATAAACGGATAAACTATTGCTCACACGTGTTTCAAGTAATAAAAGCATTAACCATTCACAAATAAGATGTTGGAGCCTTGAGGTTCATTTGATCCATAGAATGAGTTGGTGAATTCAACATTGTTGTACACGTCAAGAGGGTCGATTCCATAAACCGAGCGACATATTTCGAGGTTCGGTGCCAGGGAAAGATACTTGGAAAAGATGCACTCGGTGTTATCTTCACAGGCTTGATCTTGTCAAGACAAATTAAATGTAGTTTATAAAAATTTATGATAAATAATTCATTACACCTTATTTAATTACTTTTATTTGTCACTAAAAGAGATGTCATATTTTGAAATAAGAAAAAAAATGAAATAATTCATTTAAATAAAATCTACTAATACAATCCTCTACTGATTTTAGAAGGACAGGAGTGCATCTCAGCACAAAGGAAGATTGGTGACTTCAAAAGCAATTATGTACTACACAATAATAACAACAATTTATTAATTCCTAAGAAACTTACAGTAACCAAACTGAGCACAGGTCTGGTAGACCCACTGCCTCTCAATTCCATTGTGCACAGGTTTTTCGACGGTTTCATTCCTGAGTGATTTAATGTAGTTGGCCCAGGAGTTGTCGGTACACGATTCACCAATTAAATCCAAGAATTTCTGATAAAGAAAAAGTTAAAGTAAAATAATTATATCATAAACAACTAATTTGTATAGAACTTTGTATCTACACATTTATCTCTGAATTCTCAATTGTTTGCATCAGTGTTTTATCTTTAAATTATCATTATCATCGATCGATCATATCACTCAACAGTATTAAAAATAAATCCTCCCAACCCTATAGAGAGTGACAAGATTCTGATAATCATCTTCTTGTGAGGTCATGACCTCACATATTTTCTTGACGTTGAAAGCAGCCCTTCCTGGAATGTTGTTGTACTGGACGGTTCCCATGAAAAGATCGGCGGCGCCCGAAGCAAAGACGTACATGTCGAAGACGTCGGAAGTCAAAGGCGAACAGAACTTGAAATCTTCACCCAATTTTGCAAACTCTTCTCTATCCATCATTTCATCAACCTTCATGAAAGCTGTTCTGATGTTGTCAACACACTGAAAATTCAATAAAATAAACATATAAATGTTAAGTATATACATATAAATGTGTTATCTGTGTAACTTCAGGTTCATTTTTTTTGTTTCTCAAAATAAAAATCTTATTATTTAATTGGAACATTTAACTGAATATTGAAGAATAAGTTGAAGTATGACAGAAGAACTAAGAGTGATAAAATAAATTCAAAAAAGATATTAAACATATATAAATGTAATAACCTGTTTAGAACCTCCAACAATTTCTGTTCCCAAACTGGTGGTCACAACATTGTTGTAATCCTGGAAATCCAGCAAGGCTTGGACAGGCGATGAGGATGACACAGCACCAACGACAAGATGGGGATACTTGAAATAATAAATTAATTCCGTTTTATTGCCATGTTTAGAGAACAAATTCACATTTAATTCAAATTCAGTCAATTTCACAGATCAACCCATGATAAACACATTTTATTAATGTGATGTTTGATTCAAGGTTACAACCTATATTGTTTATTCTACTTAAGAGCATATGATCGCATGCGAATCACGAAGCCCACAAGTACATAACTGATGTCCTGCAAAACTGATCTCATATGCAGCAGATCATCTAAAACATTCGTGTCTTTCAATTAACATTTTTATAAAAATTTAAATACAATAACTTATCCGTACAAATACAACCATTGCAAATAGCAGAATCTAAATGACAATTGGATAATAAAAATCATTGGTTGTTTGCTTAAAAATTGACATGCCTTGAGTCTGAACCAGGCTGACAGGGATCCAGGATATGACCCTCCAAAGCAAATCCATTTGTTGTTCTTTCCCAAATTATAGGTCTCTGACATGACTTGGTGGAAGTGAGCCAAATCAGCAAGTCTGAAATGATTGACATCAACAATGTAATAAATTTTATATTTAAAAGCAGAAATACAAAAGATCATTTACGCCTGCTGACTAGACAAATATTTTAGGTTTTCAAGTTTAAGACCATCATCATTCATGCTTTGTCCATAAAATCGATGCTCAACAGCAAATATCAAGGCACCAAATTTCTTAGCTGCTTTAACATGAAATCCTGCAAGTAAAATTCATGTAAAATTTCATGTAAAATGCTTCATATTTTTAAAATAATAATGTACATATATTTTTATTAATTTAAAAGAATACTAGCTTTCCATGTACATTTAGTTAATAATACCTTTTAGTACTCTGCCCATGCTAACAGGGGACTCTCCACCAATAAAAAGAAATACGGGCCCATCAGATTTGTTGAAATATTCATCATTTACGAAGTATCTTTGCTTGTAAACTGCCTTGAATTAAATCATTATAAAGTAAGGTAACTTTTGTTTTACTTTTCTTTTTAAATAAAAATAATCACTTTGTCCATTGGATTAAAATGGTCCAATTGCTGCTCAAAATATTGTTCAGAACCAGAATGAAAAACACCTTCATCTTGTAGTTTTGATTCCTTGAGTAATACTTCCCTAAGTTTCCAGAATTTAGATCCTGAATCAAGCCCATAAAAATGTAATGCTCGGGCCAGTTTTATAAGCTAATGCAGCTAAGATTCCTTACCAAATCCCTCTGAAGAGTGGATATATGACAAAGAAACAAAAATCAGCAAGTACCAGCACTTCATCATTGTGAGTCAAAAATAGTGCCAAGCTCACTCAATAGCGATATAAGACCTGCTTGACTCCAATTCAATATAAATCACATGAGCTGTTAACTCATGTGACTCTGATCTTTGGATAATCACCCAAACAGATTTTGAGAATTGCATTCAAACTGAAATTACATTAAACGCACGTAAATTAATAAAAGAAACCTATGGACGCACAAAAAAGGCCGCAAACTTCCAAAAAATACCCTTGCAAAAAAAAGCAAGAGGCTACATTGTCAAAGCTTAAAAGTTAAATACCTATAAGATTTTATTAACCGTAGCAGAATATTAGTTGCTAATAGGTGAATATTACTAAAAAAAATTTTAATAAGATAGTTTATTGATTCTTTTAATGGATACAATATTTGACTAAATTAACCCACAGGGACTACCCTGGAGCGTACCGACAAGGAATCATCAGAGGAATGCCCCGTCACCGAAAGGTTCGGTCTAAACTCCCCTCCTCGAGGATGGGCCACACACGTTGATCAGGTGGGTGTCTGTCGGTTATTTCCCGATTTAGGCCACCTTGCCTATCTTATCCATTATGTTATGTGGTTCGATTAAAGACTCGCGACGACCTTTGTTAATCGACACTATATAATGCAAACTGAGCTTTATATTTTCTTGAAGCGGTCGCCTTTACTTTGAAAATTATGATAATCGGCCGCACAAATCGCATCAAACGCTCATTCGCGTTTTACGTCATTTTGCAAATGCGCGCGCGATCTCTTCACCAACCAAACCTTATTTCTATCGCCTTGATTTCTGCGGTTTGACGGGACGTTTTTCAGCAACGAGCCCGCATCTCTCTGAGCACCTCTCATAAATGCAATCCGTGAAGGACTTCATGGAAGCGTCTCTCTTCAATATTTTAGACCACTCTTGAGATTGTCAACCAATCCGTCCCGCTCATTCGTACCATTACCTCAAGGGAACTTGAAACTAGCTCGTGGGAGGGTCATCCGTGAGGCCGGAAACTCGAACTGTGATGTCCGGCATCGTTCGGCGTCTTACCTGAATATATCAGAATGCTGATTCACTAACTCCCCTTCACATTTTAGCCTTGCTTTGTGGATCCTAAATCCCCTCTCAGTCTAAACCATTCGACTTCACTTGCACCTGCTCGCTGGCACACCATTATTCAGTCCGCATTCCGAATTCAAAAGTCCATTGGAAGCCAGGTCTTTTATCTTGGGAACTTTGATGGGTCCGTTATTCTCCCCTCCTTTCGACTGGGACCCAGGGGGCATATTCTTGTCATGCTAGTAATGGAGATATATCGCGAAGGGTTGCTAGCCCAATCGCGAAACGCGTCTTCACGAGTCATCACCCGTCTGTCCAGGTTGTCACCAGTATTTCCCGGATGTCATCCGGTCTATTCCCACGTGCCAAATAACCAATGTCTCGGTGAAGTAACTAGGAAACCATCACAAAACGTTTCTGAATGTTTTAATGGATGCAATATTAACTAAATTACGTTAAATTACGTCCCACAGGGACGTTCAGAAATGATATCTCACAAGTGGAAAGCAAATAAGGGCAAGATTGGAAGGAGGAGAAAAGTAAGGGATACATTTTCTACCATTGAGTTTTAATTTTAAAACACGATACTTTTGTTGCACATAATTTAAGAAAATGCAAGATTTTTTTAAACCGACAAACAAGTGGTTAATTTCTGGTGAATGTTGAACTGAATTTTCACTGAAACAACTGAAATGAAGTCTAATATTATAGGATGATCAAGAATTGGTGAAATGGATGTCCAAGAAACAGGTAGACAGCAAATATTTGACACTTTTGGGGGCTAAAGCCAGGGACTTCATTCAAGATATCAGAGAGAAAAAAAGATCCCCTGAAATTTGCTGACAATTTTTTGTGCCTGTCATTTTCATAATTTGATAAACTATAATCTCATGCTATAACATAGGAAAAATCCAGGGGCATTTGCCACTCTTCAAATAACAACTATAGTTGTTATATAGGCTAAAGGTATAGGCTAAAGTGGAACATTTTTGAATTGATAAACCGAGGCGATGATAATCACCGAGGTTTAGAGGAGTCAAAGACTTTTGTTTATTTAAAGATGGTTGTTATAAAATTTTTGAAATAAAGGAAAACAATTGCACTAATCTGCCACGATGGCCTTATTTTTGGTGATACCAGGTTCTTCTCAGGCTATTATTTTATATTATATAGATTACGCTAATTTGCCAAATACATCTTTAGAGTAAAAGGAATAAAATATATTTGGGTATTCGTGTTGGTAATTTAATGAAATACAAAAATAAGGTAAAATAAGGATAAGAGTAAAAGTGCTTAGAGTTAAGGCCAAGAATTAATTTATTATTGAATTTCAGAAATTTCGGCTGAGTCATTCTAACTACTACAAGTTGCAATTTTATTGGACGTATACATTTAAAAAATCGTAAAAATAAGCAAAAAATGTTATTGTAATTTTATCAATTTGAGGCTGAAATCATATGATCATCGCACATATTTTTCTTTACCGGAACTAGCCAACACTCATTAAAAATTAGGAATTAGGTGGAGCTGTGGCGTTGTTTCTTCGTATCTAGGGTTTCGTGTCTTTATTTTGGTATTTATTTAGATTCAAAGATGTACATAGCCGAATACCGAATCGTGTTGCCGATGACTGTGGAAGAATACCAGGTGGCACAGTTATATTCCGTAGCACAAGCGAGTAAAAACGAAACAGGAGGAGGAGATGGTATTGAGGTGCTGAAGAACGAACCTTTTACCCCCACTGAAGGTGTACAACCAAAGACTCCACTTTGTAATGGACGCTTTACTACCGGCCAATTTACCCACAAAGTTTATCATTTGGCGCAGAAGGTTCCATCCTACATACGTTGGATTGCCCCTAAAGGAGCGTTGGTTGTTAGAGAGGAAGCTTGGAACGCTTATCCTTATTGCAGGACTGTTGTCACTAACGACTACATGAATGAAAACTTCTTCATAAAGATCGAGTCCGTTCATTTGCCTGACAGAGGAGACACTGAGAATGCTCATGGCTTGGACAAAGAGACTTTGCAGATGAGGCAAATAATAAACATCGATATTGCCAATGATCCTGTAGATTCGAGGGACTACAAACCCAACATGGATCCGAGAACATTCCAGTCACAAAAGACAGGAAGAGGTCCCTTGGTCGGGCCAAACTGGCACAAGACTTGTCAGCCAGTGATGTGTTGCTACAAGCTCGTGACCATAAAATTCAAATGGTTAGGGCTTCAATCAAAGGTTGAAAACATGATTCTCAAAGGAGAGCGTCGAATCTTCCTCAACTTCCACAGGGAGGTCTTTTGCTGGATGGACAACTGGCACGGCATGACGATGAGCGAAATCCGAGCCCTTGAAGATCGCACCAAGCACGAACTTGATGAACGAAGAGAGAAGGCTCCGTTTTGTGGCACCAAAGAAGATGACTGAGGATCCAGTTGGATAAATTCATCAGATTATGTTTAATATTGGGTTTGAATGCATTTGCCATAATGTTCTCTGAAATTTCATGGATTTCTTTATTTAGTGCAAAATCACCACATTTGGCATGGAGTGAGGTGCCAGCCCTATAAATGTAAAATAATCTTTAATTGTATGAAACTTTTGTTCGCTAGGGTGATTTTCATGTGAAATTACAATGGAAATGTTTTCGAATTTGGTTCCTCACTCCTGTCTCCATATCACTGTAATGTCTTCATCTTCTTCATCAGCATAGTGTTTGTTCTTTTCTTGGCAATGATCATGTACAAAAGTTGATTGGTGGTCTGGCCTGTTTTTATCGACCACCAATGTTTTTGAGTTTATGACTGGTTAGCATGCACATATTATCACTTCATTTTGATGCTGCAGCAGTCTACCTTGTGGATGACTGTCTGTAGGCATTTGTGGTTAGCAAAGGAATTGTTGTAGTTTAGCTTAGTTCCTTCATCTTGTAATCGGTTATTCTCACATCCTCGATGGTTTCAAAATCAATTGAATTTGGACTTGTTGGCTCATAAATTACTGTATAGCTCAGGATGTTGTTAAGGAATGTTCTTCCTAAAGATGCTCTAATGTTGCAATGAGTCTTTTATCCCTCAAGGGAACAATTTTCATGTTGGTTGTCTTGGAAATTTTTCAAACTTATGTTCTCTGCCACTTAATAGTAATGGCTAATTTGGATGCTTGGAACCTCTCATTCGCTACTGAAACTTGTTTGGTGTGGAACTTTTTTCTCTATTGTGCTAGTAAATTTTGGGCTTCAGTTGAAATGAAAAAAATTGTGTGGTTTCAGTTAATTGAAGATATTCCTATGAAAATGACAACCCAGTTTGGTTTGAAAGTATTGTGGGATTCAGACGATTACTGCTATATTCAAATCACATTGGTGGCTGATGACTTGATCGCAATAACTATGTGAATACTGTATTTCTTGCATCTAAATACCACATGACAGACTGTCTGGGTGCAGCATTAAATGCTAGTTGGAGGGTAGGGCTATTCTCTTGATGAGCATGAAAATGAGTTTACTCTGGGTAGTGTAATGGACTTTGAATAATTCACTGATGTTGAGGACCTCTGCTTAGCTATCTGCAAAGTGTGAACTTGTGGCCTCAAAGGCATCATGTGGGTCTCTAGACGTGGTTGCCAATTTTTATACCGCGTTTAAGTGATTCCTTTGAACTTAATGGGTTGAGAGAATAAGGTCAGTTATTTGTTGTGCATCTTCTGTAATTGTGAGTTCGCTGAACATAATCTGCTAGATAGCAAGGTCAAAATTTGGTCAAAATTCTACTGAGTTACTTTGGCTGTCCGGGTTGTCTGTGGTCGAATGACTGATATCGCCAATGTTGTTTCAATTTAGTGCTCGATTAAAGATTTTGACTGAACTTCGGTCTACTTGAAGCTGAAAGCTCATTTATAATTTAATCAACATTGTAAAATATCAATCAACTTAGCGATAATGACACAAACTTAATCGACAATTTGATTAGTCCAGAGAAGTTTGACCGCTAAGAGTCAACGAGACCTTCGAGAGTCCGTATTTTTCAATTGTTTTAGATAAGGATATAATAATTTCTCAAGCTTTTCTCAATTAAAGCTTGTTTAATAATTGACAAAATGCCGTGGTGATGCGCTCAAATGTGTATGGTTCCACTAGCTTGCAGTGTTTTTTGCAAATATAAATCTGATATTTATTGTTGAAGTGTTGTGTTCGGCAGGTTCATTAATAACAACGACAGACAACCGCAAAACGATTAAGAAACGCTAGGGGCCTTTCACTTTGAAATGTGTATTCAAAGTATTAAAATTTGACAGAAGTTTTTGCTGGACCCCTCAGAGTTGGGCGCAAGTGTCCAGGACCCGACAATTTTAGGGGGCCAGTCCGGGTATTAAAATATTAAACTATCCACAATCATGACATTATTTTTTCAGCTTACCAAATTACCATAACATAGGAGCCTGAAATTTCTGTCGGCGGCTGTGTATGGCCGATGAATCCAGCCAGGTCCCAAGGTTGCGAACTGATTGCACTGGACATAAAGTCCGCGATGGTGCATAGACACGGGCAACAAAATTAAAAAAAATTTAAACAAGCTTTTCTGATCTTTGGCGGTTAGTTTGAATTAATTTCTGAAGAGGTTAATTTTCTTACAGTAGACCGATCTGATAATGTCTTAAGCTCCAGGCAGACAGAAGTGATGCTGCTTAAGCCTATTCATTGCCTGCTAGTGGTAAACCCAAAATTACAAAGCACTATTCAATAATTTCTTCGTCATCTTCTAGTGACAAATATGAAATATTGGCCGATAAGAAAAACTACAAAAAGGAGCCAAACTGCAGTTGCCAAAGCAGTGGTTCAGAAAGCTGAGAAACATCTAAAGGGGAAAAATTGGCATGATTAGTGGTTTGTCAGGAGCCTTGAGTAGTAGTGCAAGCAGAAGCATGTTGGATCCATTGGGTCACATGACCAAAGAAAACAATTTGTTCGATTAAAATAGCTCAAAACATACATATCAATTTCATTAACATCAATTTTGTTAAAATATTTCAATAATATTTGAAATAGACCCTTCAGGTTACTTCACTGTATTGGAAGAAATATTTTGTAACCTTTTGTCATTGATCAATCTCTAAACCAGTGCTTCCCAATGTGAGGACCACGCCTCACAGGGGGAGCAATTTGAAATTCTGTAGGTTGACATAGTGGTAACGTGTTTCACTTTCAACTTTCAACAGAAAGTTATATGTACCCAAAAATATAAATACCCAAATTTTACGAACTTTACAGGAAAACTATTGTTAACTAACTAAATTGATTCCCAATAAAAATCTCTGTGAAGTTCGCATCAACCTCAAGGATCTTATTAACAGTGAAAAACTAACTTTTAGCGAGCTCCAGTTGTATTATTATATTGTAATCTTATTATCTTATGCCGATCATTACTGTCTCTGGCCTGGACTCTGAAAGCTCTCATTAGCTTCTTTATATCTATTTCTTTATTCTTTATGCTTACTGCATTTCTTGGAAGCCGGCAAACTTTGACTATGCAAGGCTCTCTTTGGCCTTCTTGTGTCGATCGCGTCCGCCTGCAGCGACCGTGAAAGCTCTCAGTAGCTTAACTACAATAAATACTTGTAATTAATATATGCAAACTGGGGTAACCAGACACCAGTCCTCGAGACTGAATTTTCCAGGGTCTCTTTAGATTATTTGTTACAAGCCGATTTTAGAATTTTCTTTGTAGCGGCAGTCAAGAGATAGAAATTGTTAGAACTCGGCCAAGGGCTCTTAGTCGACTCCATTTGAATAGTAACCGATAGTGATTTGCGAGCCCGCGGCCGGCCTTTATTTCCCGACATTACTGCATCTCTCGGTCAAGGAGCTTGGCCCCGTCATTTCGGTGGATAATGGACACCGGAGATCGACGGCTTTCTTCGGCTTCCCTGCAGTGGTTTCGGAAGATTTATTCTGGCTTCTCATTTGCAAGATCCAGAATGAAGCCGCTTCTGCAGTCTCAGACATCCTTGTCAACATTTTCGTCTTTCTCGGCCAGACAATCCAATCTTGAGGAATAGTGAGGAAAGCGTAAGTCGACCTGACGGGGAAGAGGTCTTTTCTGCAACATTTCGCTTTCAGATCATCGACAGATCTGCATACTTTTCCGCTTTGAGCAATTTTTTTGTAGTGTAACTCTGTTCTTCCACGGTACCAAAATGATGGCATCTGCCGACAGCGACAAGAGCACCGTGTTCGACTTCTTTCAACGTTCTATAAGCATCTGGGGATAGTGTGTAGCCTATATATATATTTTCCTCTACCTCGACCGATTTCTTGACTAAGCCGCTGCTCTTAGCAATTGGGTTTATTTAAAATATTAAATTTCAAATGGAATACATTCTGAATAAAATGTATAGAACGTGTTTGGAATAATTCTAAAATTTAAAAAATTTTATGATGAAATAAATTCTAAGGACTCATAATAATAGTATTGCAATCAATGGCGAAAACCTAAAACCAAGAAACGGCATAATTTTCTAAGAGCATTGACGTCATCTCTTGAAAAAAGACGTTATGTTGTATGTTTAATAGCAAGTAAATTTTATTTTTATATTTATGGAAAGTCATGGTAATATTGAGTTATACATGGAGCTTAAGTGGGGGTTTCTAATTGCGTTGTATCACTTCTGTGACTTTGGCTGGTGACAAGTGTTGCAATAAGATCGGATTTTTTTGAACTTTTATTTATCGTAGCTGTCATCATATTTTGCAAGTTTATAACTTTCTGTTGTGTTCTATTTTCGTGTCTAGTTTCAGACGAGCTTAGTAAGCTCTAGCGCTTGCGCGGGCATTGTTGCTTAATAGTTTTAAAAGGACTTTTTAGGTGTGCAGAATTTCGATTTGTTATTTTATTGCGCATATTAGATGAGCCTTATTTTTCTGCGATATTAGCAGAGCCTAGCCGAGACAGCTATGACAATGTTGACTCCGGTGCACGTTATTGTTAATCGCTAAGTTTGAAGGCTGCACGCAAGAGGATTGCATCTATTGCCCGATAAAGATTTGTTGATTGTAATAAAGTTTCCTTGCGCAAGAGATGACTATTGAATACTCTTAAATTTTAACCAGCAACAATTATTTCAAGACAGGTGATTTGATAAGATGTCTGAGAGGGATTACTATAAGCTTCTTGGAGTTTCGAGAAATGCCTCCCTCAGTGACATAAAAAAAGCGTGAGTATTTTAAACATTGTTTTAAGATAGCAATCTTACCCTTAATTTAAAATAAATACGGAAGTGTGCTACTAATACAAATATGTCTTTGTCCCAAAGTGTTCCATAAAAATGTACGTTACAATCAAATAATTGAACATGGGATATTATTAGTAATTTATTTTGTTTGGCTAGGTTATAACGTGTCATTCCTGTATTTTGTCCTAAAGTTAGGTTTGTTACTCATTATATTTATTATGTTATTTGAATTCAAAGAATATGAGGGCTCCACTTTCTATTTATCCATAAATATTCCATAAAAATTTCGAGAAATTATGGAATTTAAAAGAAAATAAATGAAATTATAAAATGAATGTGCAAACAAAATTTTCTGAAGCTAAAGTTGTTCAACCTAATCAACTTGATGATAAACTAATTAGTAAACATGTAAAGTACATGATATTTTTAAATTGAGGGACTGTTACATAGTGTATAAACATACATTATAATGTGTTTAATATGGGTGATCACATACCTCGCTGTTGGCATAGAAAGTTGTTATGAGATGGATAATATATGCATGTAACATAAATAGCCATTACGAATATTATTTGTGAAATAGATGGATGGTTATAGGGTTGTGCAATATTACTGACATCAGAAAGATAAAATATATAAATTTAATCAATATGAGTCACTATCAAACTTCAAAAACACATGTACATCTGAGCACCAGCAGATTAGAAGATAATTTTTGCTAGAAATTGTTGAGAAATGTCCAACTTCATGTGGTTACAATTCATTGACTGGAAAGTTTGTTTCAAATTTCTGTTATCGAATAAGTATGGGTTATTTTTGTCTCGTCGCAAAACATTATGATTCATGTTGGAGTTTATCTTTAGAACATGACTGCACGAAATCGAATAAACTTCGTAAATATAATTATATTGCGTTTTCCATAATAACATGGAAGGGTAATTATCGACGAGCACTTCGCCTGTAATTGCTTGTTCAAGAGAGCAAACTTGTGGCATTGCGGGCGACGAGTGCGGGACAGGTACGGACGAGTCTCCCGTCGCGCCCGACCGCTTCTCATTTCCGTGTTTTGCTGCTCCGATATTCTCTCGGAGAAATCCTAAACCCGTCCGTCGGTCGCAGCTTACTGCTTTCATCCGCCGGTGCATCCGACGAGTCGTCGTATCGTACGATGAATGCATTCATATTATTGTTTTACACTGTTTTGATTTCTGTTTGTTGCGGTGCAAACGGTCAACTCGACAGTGCGAGAATTGTTTTCGTTATTAGCATTGCCGTTATTAACTCCTCACCATTAGTCTGTAATTAAATGCAGCGTTCCGTAAAGAGTTGGCATGCAAGCCGTTTATTGTTTTTTTTTTGTAAGTTCTTGCACGTTTCTAGTCTAAATAATCTAATGTCGTTTGCATTCATAATCTGTACCTGAGTGACTGAATGCAGATATTTCTTGCAGTTACAGGAAGCAGGCTCTGAGATGGCATCCTGATAAAAACCCTGGCAACCAAGATGAAGCTGAGAAGAAATTTAAGGAGATCTCAAATGCTTATGAAATTCTTTCTGATAGTAAGGGCATACATTTCAAACTTTTTCAATCTTTGAGGCTATCTGCATTCATTATTAGAATATCTTTTGATGATAAGGGAAATTTGTGGCATATCTCCATGAGTTGTCGAGTGCAAACAATTTATGGCTAATTAAGGACTTCAATAAAAATTAAGAAATGCTTGACTTAGTACTTTTAAAATTTGCTAATCGTTTCTAAAATGCGCTGCTACTCTGTATAAATGTTCAAATGATCTTTGATTGATCGAGAGAATGCATTACTTTCATTCCTAAACTTTGTTCAACGTTTGAGGATACGAGCTGTTTACGACACGTTTCTCTTTGCCGTTGCTCGTGTCTCGTCTCGTTGCGACTTCGTGCGTGCACGCGAAACCGTCGGAGTGCGTCGGCACGTCGATTGCAGCAGACGAGTCCGACAATTGCTTTCATTTGGCCTTGGATTTAAAAAGAAATTGAATCTGCTGCCAGGCTATTGTTGGAATTCATTGTGAAGAATAGCACCAACTGGTCGATGAGATTTAAGTCGTTTATTCGTGAAACGTGGCCTTCCATTGTTTACCTCGTGCATGGGTGGAAGGCATTAAGCAAATCTTTCTTGAAAGTTGAGCAGGTAGATTTTATCAAAGGAAATGGACTGAATGTTTACATATTTAGTTCCCCGAATAATTTTAATACCTCGACGATTACACGTTCATTGGAACGTTTACGTCCGATGTATTTATTTTTCACAACTCGATTCATTAATGCATTTAAAAGTTAATTTACGATTTCCGTGATCGAACAGAGCAGAAGAGAGAAATTTACGACACGTACGGGGAGGAGGGTCTGGCGAACGGACCGTCGGGACCGAGCAGAGGGCACGACGACTTCGGATTCGCTTCTTTCGGTTTTGCCGGTTTCAGGGATCCTTTCGAAGTCTTCAGAGATTTCTTCGGGGGTCGCGATCCGTTCTCCGATTCGGGTTGGAAGATGCTGCTTGCCTCGATTCGTTTTCTTTTCAAAATTCACGCGCTACTTCCCGTGCTTTATTTGTTGCATTCTAAGAGTTCTGCTTGGAGTTTCTTTCTTAATGTCGTTGTTTTAGTGTTGGTTTGATTAAACTCTGTTGATGGAACATCATTTGTTAACATCATGTGTAGTTGTGCATCATTGGAATTTATTTAATTAATTAATTTATTTATTTACATGTACAATATTAGAATAAAATTAATTTTAATTACATCATTATTTAACAGGATTTGGTCAAGGCTTGTCCATGTTTTTCTCTTCAAATGGGTAATGCCTTACTCTAGTTGATCGATTGTTTTTACTTAATAAAGTGATTATATTTCAAATCTTCGACAACCGTTGCAATAATTTCGTCCGAACGATGCAGTTCCTCGGACGTGTTCTCGGGCGGATTCGGAGGAGCAAACATGACGTCCACGTCCACGTCGACCACAATCTCCAACGGAAAGAAAATTGTTACCAAAAGGTTCGTCAATTCTCTTTTATAGACAATTTGTTCTTTTTGTTTACTGTCCATGTTGTAGTGTTTGTAGTGCAATTGAATTTCATCGACCAAATCCGATTGGGATTTACTCAGGCCTTTTTACTTCAGCTGCTATGGAATTTGATGCATTGTGTGCATTTAATGATGACATTGTATGAATGTAGTGACATTGCAGGGATTTAATGATGACATTGTATGAATGTGATGACATTGCAGGGTTATCAAGGATGGAGTGGAGACAGTAACAGTTGAGGAGAATGGAATTTTGAAATCCAAGACAGTCAATGGTGAACCAGAAGCCATTGATTACAAATGAATCCTTTGACAATTCTGCTGTTTCTTCAAATTTTGCCTTTCTGCATCGTTCTTCAAAAGACTACCACGAGTGATTGTTTTTTACACATTTAGGTGTTCAGTGCTCACCTTGAACTTTTTGACCCATTCGAGTCACCTGAAGTATTAACTTTTTGCTTCTCCTCAAACAAGGGACTATATTTTTGTGCACTGCCGACCTGCTTTGAAATTCTACTTTCATGTTTCGAGCATAATTTCTTGAAGATGCGATTCGAAAACAACGTTGCCACCTACTCACTCCCTGTGAATTCTGCCAGTTTGTTTGTCGCGAACATTCCAATCTGCAATGCTTTTTAAGCATCGATGGTAAAATGCGAGCTCCTGCTACTTTCCGCGATCGGTATATCAACACGTCGAGATTGCTTCTATTCTTGTACAGATTTTGTGGCATTCTTTTGGATTTTAATCGTTTTGATTCTTTAGCTAAAACTAAACGTGCTTGCTTCTTAGTGTTGGCAATAACTTAATGTTCGTGATATTATAGTATTATTATGGTTTCGAGTGCAGAAGTTGTGTTAATTCGGTTGTGCACTGTGCTTGCCTGGTGACGAGACACACTGAGTTCAAGAAATAAATCCTCTTCGAAATTTTACGCGAATAAAAATAGCAAAATAAGCGTCTACCTCTTGGTAGATTAGTTATTACTAAAATTCGTCTCGACTGCTGGAGTTAACTACACTGCTTTGTGGAGATGCTACAACTTAGGCTGGTGAAGTGCGAACCGAGCTCAAGTGGGTTCGTTTCCACCTATTCAGCCCCAACGTTCTGGATGCGCTGTCCGAATATATTCCGCCCAAGAAATAACCTGGAATGATTTTGCTGAATTTATTGTTAGTTTTAGCAGGTTGTCTGAAATCTGTCATAACCTCCGCTGGTTCTATTCAATCCGGCATACCCTTTCGAAAAGCACAAGCAACAGCGGTTTCAAGTTACGATCCTGAGAAGACGCTTTCGATTTGTTCGCTAAACACCGACTGGGTATTTCACCAATTCACTGTTTGTTTCCTCGGTTTCAACAACGAAAGGAATGGAGTCACCTGTTGCTTCATTAAATCATTTGTCCCCACAAATAGCAGGCGAACTAGAGCAGCGAATGCAACCCAATCGATGGAACTCGAAATATGGGCGCAGAGAACGACGCATCGCGCCATAAAACGTAATCAAACGGTTTAAAGCTCACAAAAGCAAAACATTTGTTTGTTTATTCGAAAGAAACTGATGGCTGGAAATGAGACTCAGCAGTCTGAGAACAAAAATAACTGCTAAAAATAGTACTCAGCAATAAAGAGAAGGTTCATTGTGAACCCCACGAGATATATTCAGGAGTGGTTGCAGCATGGTACTCGTCGATCAGCGATTGGAGAACTTCCTTCGAAGAGTCGAACTCATCCAAGCTATCCTTGAACACTGCCATCTTTCTGAACTGATCGATAAAGGCCTCTCTCTTTCTCAATTTGTCGTACTGACGCAGACATCTTTCGAAAAGCTTGAAAACAGGAATGATTTACAAAAATAAACCTATCACGTGTCAAGCACTTCTGGTTGGAATAATTCTAAATTAAGTTGATTACTAAAACATTCACGAACATCACTTCCATCAGAATTTTCCCATAAATAATAATAATGACAAGCAGTGCACCATCTTGTGGCAAAAATATAAAAAAGGAACCCACAGTGGAGATGCTGGTGTGATTGGCTAACATGAGTCCACTGACTCTGTTGGCCGACTGGATGTAAGGAGACTTCCTCGACAGTGCCACCTGGATGCTTGCAGGTCCCCAGGGAATGAACTGAGCCAACTTCCTTTCTCGAATCCTTTGCAGGCTTTTGTGGACCTGCGACATAACGTCCGCAGTTTACATTATGAGCATTTATAATAGATTTATGGACGTTTGCAAATGTTTTTAAATATTTGTGAAAACATGAAATTACTTATGAATAAGTTTAAAGCACACATCACAAGCGATGCTCGTGTCGAGCTCGACTGAAATAAGCACTTAATGTTGATAAATGAAGCCCAATAGAAGAGAACAGGTTCGAGCAGATTGCGAACGTTTGCAATCATCGAAAAGCCATTATCTTATCAGAAGTAAACGATGCAATCGAGTTGGTTACGAATGAAAACAAGATCATGTGATGTAATGTGTAACCACGTGCAATCATCATAAACATTGTTATCATCATCAGAATCCACTGCATGGTGAATATGCTCACTCTGAGTAAGTAATTACAATAATACAAAATGATTAGAAAATGGAACTTGTCATCAGCATAACAATCTACTAAAAATAAATATCAGCATTATGTTCTCAACCTGTGTCGGATCAACTTCTCCTTGGATGATGTTCAAGATGGAAATGTAGCAATGGTTGGCCTGCCTACTGACAGGGGTCGAAACCATCATGTTTTTCGGCTGAAGGAGCCTCCTCATGACATCAAAAACGGTCGTTTTGCGGACGCTCACGGTCTGCAAGCGACGACAAATAATCGATCGAAGGTAACTCTTTTAGGACGAACATCAAACTCACATTTGCATCGGTGGCCAGGGGGGTGTAGCCCGTCATGAGGAAGTGGAGTCGAGGAGTGGGGATGAGAGATGCAATTAACCCGATGAGGTCGTTGTTCATGTAACCCGGGTATCTCAGGGTCGCGGTGCACACGGACATGACAGTGGACACCTACGGAGTATCGCGGCAGCTTGAAACTCGGATCATTGCACGCTCATTCTGACTCACCAAGTGGTTGATTTGCGCAAAAGTCGGGTTTTCCATTTGCAGTCGCTCGGCGGCGATCCTGTGGAGGGCAGTGTTGTCGAGCACAACCTGGGAGGATTTCAAGTTCAAAATCTCTTATGTAAATATAAAAAAATGAATGTTCAATTCTGGAGGTTCCTTTGTCAACATCAAATGTATAGATGTATATCTTAGAAATATATATATATATATATATCAGAGATTGGAAAAATATATAAATACTGTGAATGCACAAGACGCACTACTGTAATTACTGTCGCATACAGAAACGCAACCCTCCGAGTCAACTTGAACGATCCAAACTCGTTTTAAACTTTATGAACAGATTTGATAGAATTTATCAACACTTTGATAGAATGTATAGAATATATTTTGATAGAATTTATGAAATAAAATAAGAATAAATAAAAGTAAATCCGAACGCTCATCAAAGCGACAAACTCACAACACAATCGGCATTGAGAGTCAGCCTCTTGAGAGTCAAGAGAGAATTGTAAGGTTGAACGACCACGTCCGACATTTCCTCCTGGTTCGGAAAAACCGAGTAGGTCTGGATGAGTTTCTTTGGGAATCTGCAACGTCGTGTTAATTAGATCATAAATATGAACGACATCGCGTCGTCTCTCGTCGAATCGAGACGTGCGATCGCATTCCAAGTCCATCGATGGACGGCACCTGTCGTTGAGTCTCTCGAGGATGTAGGAGCCCATGCCCGAGCCCGTTCCTCCGGCAATCGAGTGGCAAATGACGAATCCCTCCAAACTGTCGCTTCCGTCTGCTTCTCTGTCGATGATGTCGAACACTTCCTCGTGGTGATGTTCACCCTGCATTTTTAATAAGAGTACCATATTTATTACAAATAATAATTCCTTTAAGTTTTATCGATTATAATTGATAATTACAAATAATAATTTGAATAATATTTATAATTTGTACCCTTTGTAAATAAAATTAAAAGCTGTTCGTGACAAAAAACAAATAGCCGTTCCAAGAGACGGCGCCGACAAATCGTAGCTCGAAACTCTCCACCTGGTCGTATCCGTGAGCCCAATTGTTGCCTGCTCCTCCCCCGTCCTTTGACACGTACACATTCTCGGGGTTGTAGAGCTTCGAGTAGGGAGAGTTCATGATGGTGTTGATGACCCTCGGTTCGAGGTCGAGCAGGACCGCCCTCGGAATGTAGTGCTCGTCGTCCGCCTGGCATGGGCGACATGAAAATAGTTGTTATGCTGACGAACGCAGGGCTGATAGAAGAACCAACCTGATAGAAGAAGACATCTTTCCGATCGGTTCCCTCCATAGCGTAGTCTTCCAAGATGCCCTCTTGTAATTTAAAAAGAAACATGTTAAAAATGGGTTGAATAGCAATATTATGAAGAACCAATGAAAAAGAATTAGGTCATGTCGTACCTGCACTAATGCCGTGCTCTGCACAGAGTTGTTTCCAAAACTCCATACCAACTGAGGAAAAATAATAAACAGTGATTGTACAAAATTAGCTGAAGTTTATATGATATTTTTCTTCCATTTTTCTGTTTGGTCAGCTTGATCAGGCACATTATTATAATGTGCTTATATAATTGCTTATATGAGAATAAAGGAAATATGTATAAGTATATAAACTATTAACTAAAGCCCACCTAAAACTACAATCTACAAGATGCATGATAATAGGTAGCTAGATGAACAGTCTTAACATTTATTTCATAAAGAATACCAACAATGTACAGTTGGCACATATTAAATCAAATAAACAATAATTTTAAAATTCCAATTGTAAGACGATGGACAAAAAATTATAATAAAACTTATTATTGTAAAACAATAGTGGAGAATTCAACAGGTAGTCATTCAAAATCACATTTTTGGTTCAATGAAATAAAAAACTTAAGCTGACATTCTACATCCCTAAACTACACAAATTAAACAAATAATTGCCATTATTATCGTATCGGCCAAATAATCGCTGGTCCCGTTCGATTAATTACTAAATTATGATATTCGAACGAATTAATATGCAGATCCTCCTAAAAATTAAAATCCTCTGAATGTGATTAAAACGTAAAAAACCTTACTTTGATTTCCACATTGTCCGAGCTGCAGTGTTATAATTTCCCGAGGCATAACAATATCATCTAAACTGCCCAAAGCAAACACAGCGACGAAGTTACCGCGAAAATAAATGTAAACAAATTGCTCGAATGGCTAAATACATAGAAATTCTTAGCCAGTTCAAGACTTTGTTCGCTATGACATATTTTAATAATAATATGAGAATATGCTTGTAAATAATAATTTATAATTAAAACAATTATCGTATGATGCTTGCTCAAGAATGGCGCAGTTAGAAGCCCCCAGTTGCCAAGGTTGTCAATTAGAAAATTTGACATTAAGAATTCAAACATTTTTGCATGCTGTGCAAATACAACAACAAATAAAGAAACATGTAATTTTAACGATAATTATTACCGGTTTAAGTTATTTTCATTTACGTTAGTTATCATAGATAGCTGCTGTATATGCTTGGATAGCGTGTCTGTTCTGGCTGGAATTTTTTATAAACACATTCGAAGATTATCCTCTATGTTAATTCTTATAAATATTATTACATGTTATTTTTATTGATATTATGTTTTCATAGCAGTCAATGTAGAAAATTAAACTTCGCACAAATAAGTTGTTGAAGAAGATAGAACTTTCATCGCCAGTGCTGACAACTGATATTCCAGCATAACTAACATAACGTAACGTAACATAACATTAATTTATAGTGGTGTAATTAGACTAATATCTGCGTGATAAATCACTCCTGTACACCAAAAGGAAGAGATATCGTCAAATTTGATTTGTGCGATCGGTAGACAAATCCTCTAATTCGTCTTGTGCATGAGTTGCAACACCGATTAATTCAATTAATGCACACTTCTTCAACTTTGTTTTCTAATTGTTGTACTGCTTTAAAGCTTCAGCTCGACCCACCACATTCCCTAACACGCCCCATGGGCTGGGAATCACTGTACTAGACATTGGGTAATTATTAATCGATCGTGCTTGAATGGTGATTAAAATAACACAAATTGTTGAATGTTGCGTCGATGTTTTATTAACACTTAAATTACTTTATCGATTTACCAAATATTTCTTTTCATTGCTTTGCATCATGTTTTAAGGTTGATGGTAGTAGACGTGGCATCGGGGGCATCTGGAGGACTCGAGACACCAACTTGAAAAATAGTTCATGAGTAAACTTCTTAGAACCTGTGGAAAGTTGAACCACCTGAAAACAACTGGTGTTGCTACTCATACCTCATTAATTCTTGTGGAGGCGGTTCACCTTCAAACTGAAGCGAGTCACGTTTTTGCAAATTGCCTTTATCGCCTGAGATCGAATAGCATTTGAATGAAATAAGTTACTAAATAAAATTCACAAGTTTCTTGAATCCTTATGAGCTTGCATGCCCACTCTAGACAATGTTTCTAATATAATTGCGAGCGAAGAGCAAGCTATTAGTTTCTAGCTACCACCATTTATGCCATTGTCGTCACCATTTCCTAGAGACCTGTGGAACTAGGCATCAGTTCCACCAACTTCCTAAACGTTTAAATCAGTATTACGTTTTGGCACTGAAAGAATAGGGTGACTTATTTCAAACTTAATAATTGTACAGTTATTTGCGAGAAGAGACGATTTTGCGGTGATAATACGAATATTCTCAGGCAGCGTAGTTACATTTAATAGAGCGATTTTAGAGACTTCATCTTAATTTTAAAGAAGAAGTTTGTTAAGAATTAAGTTTCCTATATGAAGTTTGATATATTAGCCTAGAAGGGCCAATCTTAGTTACCAATTACGTGGTAACTGACCTTTAATCAAGCGACAATTTTCAAACTCATGCAATTTCATAGCGATTGTTTTAAGTATCGGAGTAGTTGATAATCTTATCATGTGACATTGGTGAATATGCTAACGGGACCACATTCTTAAGTTGAGCCTCTGTCCATGTTTTGAAAGTTTCAAAACATTTGAAGAGCAAATCCATAAATCTTGACAAAAAATAAACCAATTGCTAGTAATTATAGAATATTGCTACTCATTTTAAGCGCATGAATATACTAATTAGTTACGTTGACCCATCACGTGCTAACGAGACCACATTCTTAAGTTGGGCCTCTACCTGTGTTTTGAAAGTTTCAAAACATTTGAAGAGCAAATCCATAAATCTTGACAAAAAATGAACAAAATGCTAGTAATTATAGAATATTATTCTTAATTTCAAACGCATGAATGCCATAATTAATTAGTTACGTTGACCCATCACGAACGCACCGAATAAGATGCGCACACTGTCACGCCTATAAATATTGGAGCACAACCCTACTCTAGCCTTGGGTTTTGTTCTTGTTTGTTTAGTTGAGACGCCTCCAAGTGCGAGATGAGCGGAGAAGGGAAGCCATCCTTTGCAGGAAAATACAAATTCGTCAAAAATGAGCGCTTGGATGATTATCTTGCAGCAAATGGTGAGTGACTAAGCACGCTTTTGAAATCTGCATCTGCTTTTTCAGAGAGTTAAGGTGTTTTTTTTAATGATTTACATAAGGATTAACGCTGAATTTGCAAGTGCGCTTTAAATCGTATTCGAGAAATTGAATAGTTGCCCTAATAGTCCAAGCAAACGGGCATGAGATGACTTATAAATTTGGCGATTAGGTTAAATTTGATCTTGCATTCAGGAGTCAATTGGATGATTCGCAAGATGGCCGACAATTCTTCGCCCACGATGACCATAGAACAAACCGATAACAATTTTGTCATAAAGTTGATTAGCCTTGTTTCAAAGAAGGAAATAAAGTTCACTGTTGGAGAAGAATTTGAAGAAACTCAGCCAGATGGGAGTGTTTTTAAAGTAAATTTTATTTTTTAAAAGCTGATGAGTATACACCAGAAAGTATTACTATTTTATTTTGGTTATTTTAAGGTGATGCCACAATGGGAGGGTGACAAAATTGTCATGACTTACACACCGATGGGAAAAGGAAAGCCACAAAAAGTAACTCGGGCATTGAACGGAAGTGACTTTGTTATGGTGAGTTTGCTTGGAGATTACATTAAATTCCTGAAGTACCATCTATACCAATGCATTTTGCAATTGTGATTTCAGACAATGGAAGTTGATGACATAATTGCTGAACGTCACTTCACCAAGGAATAAGGAGCATCCTGCTACACTGATTTTACAGGGACCAATGGTTCTGTTGAAAGATTT
The DNA here is from genome assembly GCA_011800805.1 of Hirudo medicinalis. Taxonomy (NCBI): domain Eukaryota; kingdom Metazoa; phylum Annelida; class Clitellata; order Hirudinida; family Hirudinidae; genus Hirudo; species Hirudo medicinalis. Next base: position 137,776 of record MPNW01000299.1, read on the forward strand.
TTTGAGATTTGTGTTTTGGTGTCAACTTGAATTTATTTTGCAACTCACCTTTCTAATTTTTGAGCTAATAAGACAACTGAACCTTGTCTGCATTACAAAAAATTATGCTGTTAGTGTGTCCTGTGGAATCGAAATGGCTTTAATTCAGAACTTCTGCAGTATCTTAGAAACATTTGGACTTTGGATGTATGCCTCAGGACAAGTGATGTTGTGCAGGTCAATTGCCAAAAACCTTATCTGAGTTAGATTTTACATTAGATTTGAGCTTTTGACAAGGATTAAAACTTACAACATTTGGGTTTGTGCTCAGTGCACTGCAAAACAGTGACTACATAAAATAAGTGGCTTCAAAATAAATTGCTTTTGATTAATGAGGTTAGAGTCGTACTTTCAGATTGGCGGTGCTGTGTCTGATTAAATTATAAGGGGTGAGTTTCATCAAAATTAGAGAAATCATTCAAAAATGTCTGAGAATAATACTTTCTAATATGGTGTGCAGCCTTCGCGTGTTGCTCAGGCTGGTGTTCGTTGAATGGCGTTTACGATCACAATTGATGCTTGCAATGACCACCGTTTAATTCACTGTCTTCATTAATGGCCTGGGTACTTGTTAATCCAGGGCAAAGGTGATTTATTAGGTCTTATCAATATTTATGTGGTCTGGTGGTTAAAACCTCAACCTCTCATGATGGCAACAAAGAATCGAACCATTTGTGGGAACAGCGACCTCATCTAGTTTACGAAATGAATTTTTTTTTATCCATGTGACGCGCGTTATGTTCGATTTTACACGACACTTAGCTCTGCGTGCTGTAGTCGTATGAGTGCTAAACAGAACTAAATTTACATGAAATTGACTTTGATCAACAAAAGTTAAAAATTTCATTGAAATTTCAATGCAAATATTTTACTAATATCAATCATAATTAATACCACTAATATCACTAGTTAGGTTTTTTGTGAGGAAACTTTAAAATCAGTTTTTAATTTGATTTGTTTTATGATTGAGACCTGATTTATGTAAAGAATTTCCGATAAATGTTTGAAATTGTCCTATTCATCAAAGTGTGCTGAGGACAATAAACAAATACTAATACACAGATGTTTGCTTGTGGCTTTTCTTATTTCCAAACGCAAATGCTAAGCAATTCACAGCTTGGAGACTCTTGAACAAAGATGAGAATAATGAAAAAGATTTGTTAAAAAAAGTTGTTTAATTAATAAAAATTTTAATTACTGTATATTTATTTAATATTCACAAATTTATGATTTATTTAATATAATTATTTGTATAAAATTAAATTAGTATTAAGAATGACGTTATTAAGCGGCGAAAGGTTAATTAATTAATTAAATTAATAAATTTAAAGAAAATTATATTCATCATCTTTTTTCAGAAATACGCCAAGCAGTGAAAGGCTGGAATGTGCTTTAATGCTCGTAGCCAGTTCCTGCATGTGAATCAAGTGCACGAAAATATTTTAACATCTCTGAGAGAAGTTGCTGCCCAAAACAAACTCTAAATAAACTCGAACGAAATGAGAATACAAGTAGGAAGCACTTTACTCGACAGGTTTTTTATTTCTGAAAAGTTTGGACGAGGAGGATATGGGGAGGTTTACAGTGCAGTCGATTTGCTACGCAAGACCAATGTCGCCATCAAAATATCGCACGGCGATGCCTCAATGAGAGAGAGAAACATTCTCGAGGCGGAAATTCTTGCGGAGTTGAATGCTGACGACTCCCCATTCAAAAGTCTCGTGGTGGACATGAAGTCGTCTTATGTGTTCGACGACTGCGTGATTCTNAGCAGATGATTCAATTCCTCCTTTTCATGTCGAAGATGAACATTATTCACTGCGACATAAAGCCGGAAAATATCCTGGTCGATGAGACAAATGAAGTTATTAAGTTTGCAGATTTCGGGTTGTCTCATTGTTCTTGGGCTCCATGTAAAAAGGACGTCATCCAAACACTGTATTACCGCGCTCCTGAAGTCCTGCTAGGATACGATTACGACTCTTCAGTTGATACATGGAGCGTCGGATGTGTTCTTGCGGAATGCCTGCTTAAAAAACCGCTTTTTAAGTCATGGAATGAGATAGATCTCATGCGGACCATAGTCAAAATAATAGGAGCTCCCAGTCAGTCCTACATACTGAAGGCTCCTAATAGAGACAAATTATTTAAATTCGACCAAGATTATCAACAGTGGCTTTGCAGAGGATTTGAGAAGCCTGTAGTGCCGATGGGTTTGAAGAAATACATCGAAACCCATTACATTATCGACTCAAAAGGTTCCGATTTCAACATGTTCATCGACCTCATTGAGAACATGTTAAAATTAGACCCATGCCAAAGATGCTCCCCAGAAGTATGTCTGATGTTTCCCTTCATAACGGGAAATACTTCTTACTTCACATTTAAAGCCGTTCCTCAAAGAGAATCATTTTTAACTGATATGAATCGGATTTCTAAAGGCGTCAACATCGGCAATGGAATTACTGACGCGGCTGCCCATGTCTTCAGAAACATCAAAGACATTAGAGCCGTAATGAGGCAGAACAAACTGGCTGTAATGTCATCGTGCCTGTTCCTCGAATGCCAAAAAATAAATATACGGAGGACCTTCAAACGTTTCGCCGATGCGTCAGGAGTTGATGAGAAAGACATCAGAAGAATAAGAAGGATGATAAAAAATATGGTCGTCCAAAAAATCGACCCGTACAGAATTGATCGAAGGAAGCAGAATACCTTCAAATGTACATAGAAGTAATCGAAAGAAAGGAGGTGTGTGGTCAAAAGTCTTTAGAAACCTCGCGATGAAATTTTACAAAATTAGGTTTCGTTTTTAACGTGTTTTGGTAACATGACTATTTTAATAAATTATTCAAACAAAATGGTAAGCTTTTTCACTTAGATAATGATAATGAATCCGAGTTTGGATTCTTATTGATGAAGGCACCTGTGCCGTGACCCATCCCGATCATGCCCAAATCCGGGACAGCCTTCCATAACACAAATAATCTCTGGCTGAAACCAAACTAACCTAAGTTTTCTGCTTTATTCAATGTGTTAATCAATTTAATAATTTAACATTAAGCTGTCTTTCTCATGCGAATTTAAGAATTTTATTTTAAGATATGGTAAATCTTAAGCTTTCTCTTCATGTACTCAAAAACCAAATACTGCCAATCAGAGTAAATCATCTTCTTTATCCTCACGAGCCGCTTCTTTCTTCGATCCTTAAAACTAAAATTAGCTAAATAATGGAAAATATATTTTTAAAAGTCTAAATATTTAAACTACTGTTGAAATAACAGCTAAAAACAGGTAAGGAAAACTTAAGTTGTAATTGAATAATACCGTAAAAATAATGCACACAAGTACAACCAATTTTAACTATTAAAAAGCAAAACTGAGGCCGTGCAGTTTTCGATCCAAAAGCAGAGAAAGTCCAAAGTCCAGGATGATACCCAGAGTTGACCTAGAATAAATAAATAGTCATAAATCTGTTGAGAGATATCAGAATTTTCTACCAGATTGCAGAAAACATTTAGAAGTGTCTAAAATGCTTTCATAATTGAATATCAGGGAATCTCCTATTTCCTTTTAAGCTTAAGTCGCTTTATAAATGAACATATTATTATTATTATTATTATTATTATTATTACTATTACTATTACTGTTACCGTTGACATTATTAATATTATTATTACCAACGGACAGTTAAAAAAAGAAAAATATAACGAGGGCGAACGACGAGCGTCAACTCATGCATTCATCTGTGGGCTCTCCAGATGTTTTAAGTGTCCTGGAGTGCTCGAATCACGACACTCATTAGGCACTCATCTTGAAAAACCCATTCCTCTCCAGATGGCATATGATTCCTCTGCCATCACTCCCCTCCTACCAATGCAGGTGGTCAAAATAGGCTCAAGTTTGCTGGTTCTTTCCTGAGCATTCTTCTCCATCCATGCGTGGATTTCTGGCATGTCGTATTTGTCCTTTTTTGCTCTCAAGGAATAGTTTAACTCTGTCAACTGTGTCGGCGACTACGGCAACGTCAAGGATTATATATTTTCCACCTTTCCAAACGCATAGATCCAGAATTTTGATTCCGACATTGGTTAGGATGCGAGATTCTATGCTTGCTGTGTAGCCTTTCTTGCAACTCCTGTTCGAGTATTTTCACAATGTTGTTGTGTCATGATCATGTACCCCAGATATTCATTGGACTCATAGCCTGCATCACAATCTGTACTTACTGTAAACCTCCCACTCAAAATTAATTCCACCAGACTATAATAAAGTGTAACAAAACAATTTACAAATACATAGAGACCTACCGAATTTGATTTAAACCGAAAGTTTAGAATGGTTTTCGGCCGAAACCGAAAGATATGTAACCCAGCACAAGATTTAAGAAGCATATGTAGTGAAACAATGATGCATTAAAAAATTCAACATTATCAACGTACTTTTTCATTTAGCAAGCAATCCATGTTCCAGAAATAATGAGGTTATTAATTGAATTCAAACAAACGAATGTTCAAAAACAAAAGTTTCTCCGCGTTGTGGTTAATAACTTGCACTATGAGAAACAAAGAAGCAGCATGGGCGTTCATACTCTTAGATTGTCTTATTCCTTAGTCTCTACAGGAAAGGGTGGACATTCCGGCGGTGCCGCTGCCAACCATATTTTGGTTTTGGGATTACCAATCTCTTTTGTTTGGCGTCTCCTTCGCTCGAGAAGGTGAGAGGAGTTGTGAGGAAAGCGAGAAACCGATCAGCGCCAGGACCCAACGGAGTTCCCTATATCCTATAAAAAAGATGTCCGAAAACACTATATTTGCTGCATTCCCTCATTCAGAGAGCGTGGTCGTCGGCCAAGGTCGATGATGAGTGGAAGAAAGCAGAGGGCGTCTATATTCCAAAGGAGAATGACTCCAAAGGTCTGAATCAATTCAGACCAATATCGCTGCTGAATGTAGAGAGAAAAATATTTTTCTCCATCATGGTATCGAGGCTCACGGAGTTCGTGATGTTGGATGGAACCACCTGCCAAAATGGTCCCAGGCGAGCTCATCAACCAGAGCCGCTACGATTAACCAGGAAAGGAGGCGAAAAGTGGAACAAGACCGAGTCGCGAGGGCGGTTCAGCAATCACAGCAGGGTAAGTGGACAGCATGGGAAGACGTAATGCAACGATCCCTTACCTGGAGCGATATGTGGAAGATGTCCGCGCTCCGACTTGTCTTCGCGATAAGATCAGTGTACGACCAATTGCCCTCCAGGGACAATTTTCAGAAGTGGGGTTTGGTGGAAGACACCAAATGCGGGTTCTGTGGAGGGACCGAGACACTCCATCACGTGCTCAGCAATTGCACGTATGCCCTTGCCAACGGTCGGTACACATGGCGACATAACCAGGTCCTTCGAGAAGTGTGTGAGGCCGCAAAAGCAGCAGTCTCCAAAGCAAACTCGCGCACGANCGCGAGGGCTTCGCACACTTCTGCAGAAAGAGATGTCAAACTCCCAGGCGAGACATTCTTGCAGAGGCAAACGATTGGACTGTCGCAGCCGACCTAGAAGGGATGAGGCACTATCCCCAGGTGCTGATAGAAAGTGGCGAGAGGCTGGACTTGGTGCTCGTGTCGTCGTCGACGGATGCCATCATTCTGGTGGAGCTGACGGTACCGTGGGAGGACAGGCTTCAATACAGCGACGCGCTCAAAGCAGATAAGTATGCAGATCTGTCGATGGACCTGGAAGCGAAGGGATACCGGACAGACCTCTTCCCCATCGAGGTTGGCGCAAGGGGCGTAGTAGGCAGGTCGACTTATGCTTTTCTCGCGAAGATTGGATTGTCTAGCCGAGAAAGAACGAAGGCTATGACAAGGATGTCTGAGGCCACAGAAGCGGCATCATTCTGGATCTGGCACATGAGGAGCCAGAAGAAATCTTAAGCCACTTCACGAAAGCCGGAGAAAGCCGTCGACCTCCGGTGTATATGATCCACCGAACGACGGACCAAATCATTTGCCGAGAGACGCGCGGTATTGTCGGGTGAAATGGACCGACAGCGAGCTCGCAAAGCACTATGGACTGCTGACCAAACCGCGGTCGCGTAAAGGCCCGCGGTCCCGAAAATTTCTATCTCCGGCTGACCGCTACAAAGAAATTATAAGGCCCAGTTTACATATATTAAGTACACGGTGTGAAGAAGCCACTGAGAGCTTTCATGACCGCTGTAGGCAACTGGGGTGGATGCGATCGACATAAAAAAGGCCAAAGAGAGCAGGTCAAAGCAGGTAGTATGCGACATGAAGAAGCCATTGAGAGCTTTCGGAAGTCGCTCCAGTCCAGGCAGCAGTGACCGGCATAAGAAGGCCAAAGAGAGCCTCTCATAGCTGGCGGTAAGCGTTGGGTTCCGAAGGATAAAAACCGACAGGGACATCCGGCTGATCACCGTATGCGACCCGTCCCCCCGAAAACGTCAGGAGATTCAAAGGGCCGAAAAATTTGAAGACGAGGGAGCCTCCTCTGAGGATCCCTGTCGGAGCTCCAAGGCGGAGTATTAAGAAAAATAAATTACAAAGATTTGCCGACCCTTGCTATATACACTAATAGCTTTTTTTTAAACCGGCTTTTACAGTCAAACTCATTTTTTATCATTATAAATAATTTTATTATTTACGTCCTTCAAACACAGCCAGTTACTTGCCCTCAGAAAACTGGGCGATTAGGACGTTGCTCTCGCAACTGGATTCGAACCCGTGCCTCCATTCGAAACTCACAATGTTCATTGCTAGCTGTAGCTCTCGAGTTTAAAGCTCGTATGCGATTTAGGAAAAGGTGAAAGTTGGTAAATTTGAAAGTTGAAAATAGCACAGTTGACCTTCGAATGGCATAGAGAATGATGTGTGCAAATCTCAAGTCGCTACCGTTCAACCGTTTGGGAAGAGTTCTTCGGGCAGACCAACATACACACGCACTTTCTGTTTTGTATTATAGATATTGCCTTACAAAGATTCTAAATATAGCAATATAAACTCGATTAACGTCTGAAAATAAACAGAAAGTTATTTTTTTCCTTTCGGCCGAAACCGAAGCCTATATTCGAACGGTCTCTAAATATACACACGCACATATATATTATTCCCAGATGTACATTTTATAATATATATTATTAAATATACATTTTTTGCCCTGCCGCAAACCGTTGAACCTGGTAAATAGGACAACCCGTTTTCAGACCGCACGGGACCTGTCCTATGTGTTTGCTGGTAAGAGCTAAAAATAAAATGTGGAGGCCAATAACTAAGCCCGCCAGCTTCAGACTGCTGCTAGCGAAATCCTTGTTCGTCCTGACGTCCAGAAAATAAGATATTATGTAAAATCTTCAAAGGTACAAGTTCATTTTAGATAAAAGTGAGATGAAAATAATCAATCATAATAAATTTAATCCATAAATCAGTTGTAGTTGATTTAATGACGACATCAGAATTTGTACCGGTCATTAATTTGAGATCTCAAAATCCCTAAAGTGCTTTTTCCAGGTTGTCAATGGAATATTTGTGGCGCGGGCGAACAGAATTTGAGAAGCAGCCTCATATTTTAATGCAAACCTTGTGGATGTAACAAGCTTAAGGATGAACCAGTGGAAGTTGAAGATTGAAGGACACTATAAAAATTAATGTCGCATTAATGTAGCTACAAACCTCAAAGCAATTGGTGGTTCCCGAAAAGAAGTAAAATCGGAAATGCTTGATGATGTTCTTTGATATTGTTTCACTTAATTTTAGTGTTGTTTTTTGTAGCTGTTTGCAAAACTTTAAGAAATTAAGACGACATATGTCAGCAACATCAACATTTTAGAATAAAGTTCCTGAAATTATTTTTATAATCCACATTTACATCTACAGTTCTCATGATCATTTTTATGCTCGTGTAAATATTTGCTTTATTACAATTAAAACCGGCAAATTGCTTCATTATTACAACTTTATGAATTTTGGTTTTTTTTTTCTGTAAAAATTGTAATTCAAAACAACAAGCACGAATCGAGTTTGTAAAATATCTCTGAAATTAATTAGTCAGATACTTCCACAGAAATACCCAGTCTTGAAATGAGTTCTTTGAAAGTCATAAGATGATGATAAATCCACATTTTGTTATTCATCACCTCGTCGAGTATGTTATCTGCTGAAATTTTTCCTTTGTGTCTTATTAGGATCTCATGTATTTCATACTTTCCTTCCATGAAGAGGAATAACTTGAAATGTTTCAAGGCGTGGTAAATTCGGATCGACTCGATCGACAAATCGCTGATGAAATACATTTTAGAATTACTGTCATCATTTCGAAGGCCATCCAAGATCTTTTCATCGTATCCTTTTTCGAACTTGAGGGTGTCGGGATCGTAGCGGGGACCGAAAAATGTTATCACTCGATTAGCTTCCAAGTGTTGATCATAACACTCGTTGCACGCATACTGAGCATCTGGTGCTACTCCTTCCATCAAAAAAACTTTATAATAAGGCAACGAATCGAGTGTATCCCTAAATTCTGGCTTCCATGAGGTCTCAGGCTGAAGTCTTTCAAGACTTTCGGAGATGATATTATCGATCTGATTTAACGCCAGGAGAAACTCATCGAAACCTCCCGCTATGATTTGCTCCAAGCGTGTATTATCTAAGCCCTGACAAAGAAGATTGTACAAGTACGTATTGAAGACGCTGAATAGTGGATCGTTTTCCAAAATGTCAATATCTCTTCCCTCGTGTGGCAGCGATACTTGGACGAACTTAATTTCTTCGTCGATGACTTTTTTCTGGCGAATTTTTACTGCTTTGTAACGAATTCGAAAATCAAATTCACATAATTTGTAGATTGTGTCGGGACGATGGAGAATCACGTTGTCTTCGAGAAATGGAATGTAATTCTGCAACATTTTCTTAGCGTGGATACGATAAATAGCTTGCATTCCCTTCTGGAACATGCTTTGTCTTTCAATAACAAAATCTCCAATTTTGTAGCAATCGATGTCATCAGGCACCGTGAAAAGAACTTTTCCAGGATAAGGCTTCTGAACCGGTAAAGCAACATCAGGAGGTGACCTATTTTTTCGCGGACGCCCACGACCTCTTTTAGGCGGCGCACTATTATTGTTGTTCAGAGCCTGATTGTTTAAGCATTTAAGTTGGTCAACCCGCTTTATAATGGCTCTTTCTTCCTCATAACTTTGATCACGACGATCCCTGGCACCAACGTGTCTAAGGGCAGCGTCCCTAGAATGCTCCAGTTTTTTATTGGCAAATTTTCTTTGAGAAGGACTTGGATATTCCAAATCATCATCTTCACTTTCATTTTCATTTTCATAAACATAACCATCGTCGTTGTCGTCAATTTTGAGTTTCTTTTTTTCGACTTTGGTGTCCTCGCGTCTAGGTCTGCCCCTCTTTTTTGCTGGCCTTTCATTATTTGTATGTTTCATATCGCGTGATTCTTGTGTAACTTTGCAAGGTTCCATCAGAATTTCTTGATTTGCCCCATTTATGAATTCTTTGAAAACATCGTTAAATGTAATACACGGTTTACGCTTGATAGTTTTACAAATTCTGGCCTCTTCTTCGGTTTCAACAAATTCTCTGACAAACTTGAATTCATCGTCTTCCATGGGCATCACTTCAATCGTTGTGTGTTGGGTGGAAGAAGGAGCGTTTATTTGATTTGTTGTACTCTGATTCACCACATCGTCCTCTCCTGAATGTTGTGAAATTCCACTCCGTAAGTCAAAATCAGCATTATCTCCTAATCCTGATGCGTCATTATCAGAGAAAACATGTTGGTCAATTTGATCTGATTTCACCAGTTCGAATTTCGATAAGTCGACATTTTCTCTCAGCAACATGTTGACTGTGTCATGATCCAGAAAGTATCCCGCGTTCTGTAAATTTTGTATGAAAGCAAATATTTCATATTGCCGGTTCACAGTTTCGGGGTTGTTTGTAATTCGTTGTTCAGTGGATCCCCACAATCCTTGAACTGACGCAGGCTGCTCTTCGGGCATCTGATTCTATGTTAGTCCTTCCTGTGAATTCAAGTTGTTTCTGCCTGTTTTGTCACCTCGTAATTTGCGTGGGCGATTTTACCTAATTACTTGGAACTCCCAGAAGTCTGTGTTCCCAGAGAATGTGATTGCAATAAGAGTTCAAGAAACGTCGGACCAACTCGTTGTTGTAGTGTTGTAATCTGGCGTTGTAAATTTAAAACTTTATGGTCTGCATGAATAATTCATCAATCTAAAATGATGTTTGTTACGCTCTTATGATCCTAAAAGGGCGCAAAATACAAAAGATTCTGAATATTTTGGTCTTATTTAAATTTTATTGTCATTTTATAAATACTGCTGTTTAATTTTTAATTTGATGCCTATGCTTTATCTTTATAACAACATTGATTCAAATTAAACCACAAACAATTAAATATTTGTTAACTTTTATTTTGAATAAAAATATTTCCAATGAATATGTTAGCAATAATTAACCAAGAAAAATTAATACAAAATTGATTAAAAAAAAAAATTAATGATTTAATATTGAGAATCTTTTTTTTTGATAATTCTTAAAAAAAATCGAAGAAACTGCATCACAAATATCACATCACTTGGTTAATATTATATTTGGATTCAGCATCTTATATTTTTACCTCAAGTCCAATAATCTGTTCGTTCACAATCATTTGACAACCCGCTTATCACAACCAGCCCACGCGTGATAACAAAAGAAAGCATGAAGAATAATTTTAGAAAGAGACAAGCATCAAGTGATGGGTTTTTGAGACCAGCGAAACAAGCTCGTGTGGAAGATGCTTGGGACTTTAAAGACGAGCAAGTTGTTGATGTCAGAGAACTTGAACTTCTTGACTCTAATCATAAAAGCCGTCGATTCGTCTTCAAAATGTGCAGCAAGCCTTTCCTTGTCATCAACACCCCTGGCGGCAAAATATGCACCGACAACAGCAATATTACTCCAGAAGCAAATGTTGCTCAACGAGCTGACGACAACGTCCTGGATTCGCTCCAAATTGGAGGAGTGTCTGCTCAGCAGTATTTTGCTTGCAACGATTTTCGACTCATTTGGAGCTCGGCAAATCTTCGAGAACGTAACCCCGACTTCCTGAGGGGCTACACGTTAAGGTCGAAAATTGGGGAGGGTGGATATGGCCAGGTCTTTCATGCCACAAGAAATATGGACAACAAATTAGTTGCTGTGAAATTTTTCAAAAATAGCTTTTTAAAAGAAAGGGCACATGCTTGCATAAAATCCACCATTTCAAATGTCAACATGGTTCCAACGGAAGTGAATGCTCTTATCGAACTGGAAGGAGTAGCGGGAATGGTGCAACCACACGAAATTTACATTAGCGACTCAAAGAATTACATTCTTGTCATGGAAGCTTTTAGCGGGGCGAAAAGTCTTTGGACTTACATCACAGAGAGGGGAAGATTAACGGAAGAAGAGGCATGCCACTACTTCAGGCAGCTTGTCCACACTTTGAATGAAATGTACAGCAGAAAGCGTCATCATTTTGATATAAAAGATGAAAATATTCTGATAAATTCCTGCACTGGAAGAGCCACCCTGATTGATTTCGGAGGTGCGCAGCGAGTAAGGAGAAAAAATTTTAAAAATTGGATCGGCACCAAAGAAAACTTTCCTCCTGAATATTTTCTAGAAAAAAAATTCTATGGTATTCCATTGGAGAGTTGGAGTCTTGGATTGCTCCTCCTTCAAATGACAACTGGTACTTTGCCAGTAACCGACGATGTTGAAGAAAACTCCAAACGAAACTACATGGCGCCAGAAGAACTTTCTCCTGATTTGAGGAATCTCATCGAACAATGCCTGAATAGAAGACCCAGAAGTCGCCCAAACTTCAACAAAATCCTCGAGTCTCCATGGATTAAAAGGATGAATAGGACTTATAGCATCGTAAGCGACTTTCGTGATCCAATTCCAATTCAATACTTCTACGAATCCGACCTGAGTCCTGAGACTTCACCCAACCTTTAGAGACGTCTTTCTACATTTTATTTATTTATTTGCATGTTTATACAAAACAGTATTCATACCAATAAACATATTTAAAATAACAACTACGTGTTGTCAAATGATCATTTACGAATAAATTGCTTTGTCAGTTGTTTTAGAGTAAAAATAAATAAATATCACATGAATGAGGTTAATGAAAGGAACGTCATTTCAACTTTTACAAACACTCGCACAACAACTTGATGAGATGACCTTTTTTTTGGCTTCTCCCCAAAATTCAGGGCCACTATCTTCCGTTACGTCTCTGGTTAAGGGTAGCTCTCAAGAACGAACAATATTTTACATTAAATACGAATTCTGTATGATTATCAACATAATCATCAACCGATTAACTTTTATGCTTATCTTGTTTTTCTTAGTTTTTAAGAACTTTTCTCGATGTTCCAATGTGGAACTTCCTGTCGCTCGATGTTGGAAATTCTACCACTTACAGTCGCTTCGTCCTAGATGCTTCATTAATCAAGGAGTCATCAAAATTCTCAATTGCCACTAATTTTTCTGTGCTATTACTTCATTACATTAGTTTTTGTATGTTTTTTCCTAACATCGCAATATTTCAAAAAATAAGTTTCCCGAACTGCGTCAGTGGCTCAGGAACCCCTTTGTTTGAGAAATGAACTAAATAAAGTAAATTTGATAGAACTACATTAGCGTAACATAACAAAACAATTATTTATAGTGGTTAAGAAGACCGAGATCTGCGTAATGACCACTCTTTACTCTTAATTTCTGATATCAATATTTACTTAGGCTTATCTTAAATTTATCAACTGGATCCACATGGATGGCATCCTCATCTAATTTGTTCCACAGGGAAACCACCCTCGCGCTGAAGTAATTATTTTAGGAGTTCCCTGAAGGCTTGAAAAACTGTTGAAGCAAAAGGCATTCCCTCCCCGATAAAATTTGAAAGCCTCGTTGAAGTCCCCTCTGCTTCTTTTCCTCTTCTCCTTCTCCTCTCCTCATTCTCCTTAGAATCTCCTTAGTCAGCTGATATCTTTTTAATCTTTTCCCATAACACAACTTTCTTAATCCTTTTACCGTCACTTCTGACTTTTTGCAGTCTCTCTTAGCTACTTTAGTGACTGCATTACTCTAATTCATCCATATTTATTATACTTCAACGTTTGTACCTTAAATTATCCATCAAGGATGCCTGATGTGCCTGATGCACACTTCTCACAACAAAATTCGTTCTTTTTTTTATGTCATCCTCCAATTCTCATGTGGCCTCTATTTTTTTGTTAGATCAACATATTTAAGCTTTCAATAAATTTTCATTTGGCATCTCAACTGATTTGTTTATGTTAAAATATTCATATGATGTGCTTCCAGTATCTTTTAACAATTTTTTTGATAGTATATTTGCCCTTTATAAGGATTCCCTTCAGCCATAAACCTTAGGTCAAAAGAGTTCGTGTTAGCCACTGTGGGGTTGAGGTCAAATGTTAAGGATAAAAAAACAAAACTATTACCCGCTGGTTGAATCTTGCGGACCAACAAGCTAATGAAAACTGAAAGTCAAGCAATCGAAACTCTTTCGGGCATGCCAGGAATTGGACTAAGGGAGAAGCACCAAAGTGCTCGTGAGAGCCTCTTGACCAAGGTCCACTTGGAAAACTGGAACAAGCAGACGAGATATTGTAAGATCGTACATCCAGCATAATCATGTGCTGATCCTAACCCTAACCCAAGCATGCATTTTACACTATTACCTCGCATGCTCTATTTTTGGACATTCTTCTTTGTCCTGAGTGGCTATATAAGAAGCTATATAAAGACATGCTTCCCTTATGCTCCCGCACGGTCTAATGGTTAAGATGTCGCCTCTCACGATGGCAACACGGATTCGAATTCCGTTGCGGGAGCACCGTCCTAATCATCCAGTTATGGTACGGACGTTAATAAACAACAGCATTCTTCCCGCCTCGTCTCTCCTGCTCTTTCGGCTGCGCTGCTACAATGTTGTCAGTCGGAACATTGTTGCCGTCGTTGTACAAAAAACTTTGTAGCGTACTCGTTTTTACGTCGTCGTCATTGTCGCTGCCGCTATAATAGTCCCTCTTTTTGCTCTGTGCATCTAGAGACCGCTCCGAACTGGAACTGAATAGCAGTCACGCTTTTGACGACTACTTTTTTTGACTTATGAATGTGTGATAGAATCTTATCACATTATGGCGTGATACATGATATTCATGCTTGGTGGGAGGTTTCATAAGCGCTTTTATCGGAAAACACATTTATTTACAGATACATCAGTCCAGCCAATATAAAATTCCGTTTTCGTTCCCGGATCCTCGAAAGAATTCTTTTATTGCTAAATTAATGTATTTTTGTGTGCTAATTAATAAGCATAAAAAGATCACTTTTTTAATAATTTTTTAAAAACCATTTGATTGTCTTCATGACAATCATGAATGTGTAATTAAAATCATGCTATTTGTTTCTATTCATGAATTCGAAAGCCCAATTGTAAAATGAATCTAGCATTAGACCTATCCTTATTTGGATCATGCTTTAAAGATGATGAAAACTTTAAATAATTATAAAACTTAACTCAGAAGTACATTTAATTTAAAAATAAATCTACATTCTGTGAATCTAAAATGCACGGCTCCAATCCAGAAGATTCCTAAAATATTTTCTTGACTTAAGAATGCATGGACACCGTTTTATTGAGAAGCAGGCTTACCTTTATGACAGTCCATGCCGGTGGTTAGTTGTGTTTGAGTGTTTACAGGATACACGCCTCTTCTTTTAAGCATGACCGTGATTTATTCCTCAAAAGTTGCCACAGCGAATTTTAGTTGCTTTTTCAAGTTGCTGATGAGGTTTCATGATTTTGGTGATTTTATTTAAATTGTTTACATTTATAATCACTTGCAAACATGGAATGTTACTAACTAGCTTCATTGCACTTTAATAATATTTTAGCAATTTATTTACATATTTTCAGATGGCGAGGGAGCATTTATAAGATTTTGTGGAAGGAATTTGCTGTGTTCTCATTGGCTTACTATCTGCTCAGTTTTCTTTATCGATACATTCTTACTGAAAACCTTAAAAAGTATTAATTACATAGCTTAGTTATTTCTCCCATTCAACATTTCATACCTGTTTTACTAAACTATCCAGATACTTTGAATTGGGAGCCCAGTACTGCTCTCAATTTAATAATCTAATTCCAGTAGCATTTGTTCTGGGATTTTATGTGAACCATGTGGCCAATAGATGGTGGGAGAAATTTAGAACTCTTCCCTGGCCGGGACGAATGGCCATGTACGTGACTGCCCACCTCCACGGCCACGACGAGAGGGCAAGATTGATGAGGAGGACGATCATGAGGTACATGTGCCTCTCTTATGTTATGACCATGTCCTCCATCAGTCCTCCTGTCAAGAAGAGATTTCCCAATTTGAGTAAAATGCTTGAAGCAGGTTTGGATTCTTTTATATTTATGTTTATTCAACTTTATTGCCCTGCTTTTTATAATTTTGTTCTTTTACCAGGAATTTGCGTTAAAAAAATTACAGCGTACAGATTTGAATTTGTGTTTTTGTCCATTAAATATTTGATTCTACTTTATTTTACAAATGACCCCTTAGATTTATTATCAATATTTTAATGTAGTTTCGGTGTTGCCACGTTAGACGAGGTGCTTGTAAACCGCAGGATTCATGCTGCCGAACGAAGAGACCGTGATCGACAACATCAAGACTCCCTACAACAAATTCTTCGTGCCTCTCGTGTGGGCGTCTGCCGTGGTCACGAGGGCTCGCAAGGAAGGAAGGATCAAAGACGACTTTGCCGTGAAGACGCTCATCGACGTGAGCAGCTTTTTGTGCTCCTCGATTTGTTTTGTTGGTTCGAACTCCACGTTCGATTTAAAAAATTCGACATAAACGAATTTATTTCACAATAAGTTAATAGGATGATCGATATTCGTTTCCTAGTCTAACATGGTTGCTAATTTACAAAGTGCATTTCATGGCTTTTGATGACGGTCTTCAAGATCAATTATTCCTTTTGTAAGTATAGAAATGTAACTTGTTGTTATCATCTGCTGGCAAACAAAAGTCCTCATCAATTTGATCGATACATGTTCGAAGGAAATTAGTTGCTGCTCGTAAATGATGACTTCTTTGAGCCTGAATGTTTTCTTCTTATATATTCAATACCCTAATAAAATAATTAACAGTTTGATAAAGTACAATATACGATTAGTATAAAATTATATTAGCATGTCGTGAAAATAAAACGACGAGCGTAACGATCGTCACGTACTCGTGTGACGCCACGTGCTCAGGTCGAAGGCATGTTTTTAACCATAAATGGTTATACGGCGCCCCGTCCGAGGGTGCTCTCGACAGCGCAGGCCCGGTTTCGAACGCGACGCGTCGCGACCGTTGCCGTCGCAATCGTACGCAGGAACGAAACCTTTCGTCCGACCTGAGAATTCTTATTCACGACGACGTCGTTTGCGTTTGTTTGCTGTCGGCTTTAAAAAGTGAGTTCGTGCGGTACTCGTTCTCACAGAATGATTTGTTTGAGGCACGTTGGTCTGTTGATTGTGTTGATTAATAATTACCTGACAATTAATTCATTATTTATAAATTTAAGTTTTTTCTTAACTCTTTTGCCTTTAGGAAATCTGTTTGCTCTTGTTTGGTCTGCTTGTTTCTAACTTTTTGATGTCAAAATCTACCTGCATTATTTGTCGTCGTTATTAATGTCGCTTGTCGAGTTGCACGTGTCGAAGTCGACTAGAACGTCTCGCTCGGAAAGCGGAAAATGAACGGCAGCGCCAATTTATTTGACAGGAAATCAATGACTACAGGACGCGATCATTTCAGCTCTTCAATTTCGATTGGGTCACCATTCCGCTCGTGTACACTCAGGTATCGTCACCCGACACCTTTGAGGATTTGGTTTTTTTGTTGCAATATTTTTTGTATATTTTTTTATACGACGACGAATTCGAGAGAACACGAACGCGAACCTTTCGGTAACGAAATGACGGCGTTCGCATTCGAAGTGGTTTTAATGTCGCGAGGTCGCATTCGAAGGTGGTGACGTTGGCAGTGTACACCTTCTTCCTGTCGTGCCTCATGGGTCGACAGCATCTCGACAACGGACACTCGGGGGACATGATCTTCCCGTTCTTTACCTTCCTTCAGTTTTTGTTCTACATGGGGTGGCTCAAAGTCGCAGAAACGATGCTCAACCCTTTCGGGGAGGACGACGACGACTTCGACATCAACTACCTGATCGACAGGCATCTCAAGGTAATTCCTATTTTTATGATGTCGTCTTTGAATTCACCTAGAAGCTTTTGATTAGAAGTATGAAAAAAAAACTTTTTCTGACAATTAGATATTGATGAAGAGTCTTAAAAATGTTATCATTTTGAACCTCAAGTTGATGTGTTGATGGGATCTTGTGACAAACATTGAACAGAGTTGTAGAGATCTGAGTTTCTTTTGGAAATTGTGTTTAATTTATTTATTCACTGTAAACAAATACAAATATCACATTAGTTGTATGATGTAAACATTAGTTGCAGTTGTATGATGTAAACCTTAGTTGTGGTTGCTTTTGTCATTACAACTGAATGATCATCAGTTAGCAGGTTTATTAGGTTTTAGACTTTAGGAGCTCATGTGAGGGTTTTTCTCTTGATTAGAACAACGACCATGTTGTCTTCTAAATGTCTCACTCGATGTAGTTTGTAAAGCCTCAACTCGATCAGTTCTTATTTGGCTTCACGATCGGTTCGCAGAATAAACGCATCGGAAGAAACCGACCACGTTCGTTAATAACTTCAGAGAACAGCATTATGGATCTTAAAACGCGAGTCCAAGATATCGGTTTTGTCAGTGCACCATGTATGGAATTAAATTGATTTATTGATCAACAGGAAATATCACTGCTTACAACAACCCATTTCAATTGTCTTAAGATGCCTTTAAGTGTTCACACATTTCACTTATGGATGAAAAACTCTGAATCATAATCAGTTAGATAAATTGTTTGATGAACGTCTGACATTTTAAAGATCGATTTCAAAACACATTTCGTGCGGATGTCTCGTTATTTGCGGTAAAAAAAGATGCATAAATAACTTGCACCCGGCCGAACTCGAGAGCGTGCGACGTCATCGCGTCTTTCACGAGAATGTCGTCAGCATTCGACGATGCGACTAACATCCGCTCGCAACAACAATTAGCTATAATTGGAATAATTGGCTTCTCCATTCATTAACTTCCTCTGCACAACGTCAGGATGCACAATTTCAACCCACGTTTTTAGCAGACGCCTCAATGTGATTAATTTTGTAAAATTATTTATGTTTGTGTTTAATACTTTTAAGGCATAGACCTTGAGGAAGGAAGGAAGGAAGGAAGGATGAATGGGTGGATGAAATAATGGATGGATGGATGGATGTTTGTGTTTTGTACTTCTCCAACAAATTGTCGAATGCCTTTGTTTACTGTTGATTTTGTAATCTTCGACTAAATCATCAAAGGGGGCAATTATTGTTAGGTTTTGATTATGGTTTTCAGAGGAAAGTTATGAATGATAAATGAAAGATTCATAATTCATTGTTAAGGAGAGCTTGTTAAATTAGAATCTCTAGGCAGTGGATTGATTGGCCATTTTTTTATGCTAGCATTAATCAGGAAGCCAATGAGGTCGTTCGATTGATTCTGGGGTACGCTTTCCGTAGGACATTCTAAAAATAGCAACGAGTGGCTTATTGCACGCAACAATGGATAGTTAAAGTTAAAGGACGGTTTGATGACGAGGGACAATCCGCCCGAACGTTAGGTGTCCTACCTTGTCGTGGACGAAATGCACAACGAACATCCCGACCTCATCAGGGACCAGTACTGGGACTCCATCGACTTCCAACTTCCTTACACCGAGGACTCGGAGCCTCATCTCACGGACCCCCTCAAGGGATCTGCCATCGACATCAGGTGACCAGAATATTTATATCTTCCTATTATTTTTAGATATTAGCCTTCTTATGGTTATGATTGTGGTTGTGGTTGTTGGTAGGAACTAAAATTACAAAGCGTATTTGATGTCAGTTTATAATTTGCAATTCTTTGATAAACTCATGGAATTAAGAATGTATTTGCATCTGCAAATAGGCAGATCGATGTCTGCAAATGCTTCTCAAAGTGATTCACGAGCGAAACACTCGTTTCTTTCAAGTATTCGTGAGAGAAAGGGCAGTTTGTTTCCTTCGTCGTTGTCTCGAATCGAGGAAGAAGACGGGGGCCCGGGATTCACGGTGGGATCGTACAACCCCAAAAAACTCGTCAGAACTTCATCCAAGGCCAGCAACGTCAGCAAGATGAGTCACAGTTTGTGAGTATTTCACACAAGAACAAGAAATATTTGTTCCTTCAAACCAATAGAACTATTCTTATACTTGTTTTGGTTCTTCAGAAATTCTAGCAAAAGCGACATGCGGCACGTTTGCAGTAAAGCTTTTACGATAATATTTTGTTAATGTTAACTGCGAACGAGTGTCGAGTCATCATTTGACAAATTCACTTCACTTTAGTAGTGAATTGTGTTTTGTGATTCTTCAAGTTGCATTCGACGAGTTAAAATTTCGGTTGATGTGTTCCAGGAAACCTCCAAATTTTGTGAGAGCCATTAAAAGGTCTTTCTCGCAGAACAAGCGCAACTCTTCGGATGATTCCTTCTCCATGACGGAAACTCAAAACTCCACGATTTCCCCCTTAGGTTGCACGTCATTAATATTCATGATTTCAGAATTTAATTTGATTTCCTTTGATGCTATTTTAAGTTCATGTTGGATATTTTCAGTGTTTTATTTGTTATCCACTGCAATATCATCACTTCAGTAATAAATATGCTTAATGTTGCTCTAATTAGGTCCAGTCTAATATGTCATATTTAATACGTCACCAAATCTTTTCGAGCATTTGACTTCCACATGCTGTTTGTCACTTTGTGTTCTTCACAAACATGTCATATTCAGAATCACAGAGTGCTTCTCACTCTGTTATTGAATAGCTGAAATGAAATCGGACATTCCATTGCATGTTGCAGTTCGGTCGCCTCGGTCGGTCCCAAAAAAGACGAACAACATTGAAATCGTTTGTCCGGACGATCAGGTTGATAAATATTTTTAGTCTTTCCAATGTCTTCAATAGCAATTGATTGCGTTTTTAATTTCGTCAAAGACCGAGGAGGGGATCTTCCGTATGTCCCTCGAAGACGTAAACAGCGTCGTCTTTCAAAAAGACAACAAATCTTTTCCAAAAAAAGACCCTCAGGCCTCGAGTAAATTCTCAAAACCTCTCCTCCACGGCTCGTCTCCGAAGAGGAAAGGCCTCATCAGGCGCAACAACACCGACAGCACCCTCGAAGTCGACAGAGGAAAGGACGGCTTCAGAAATTTTGCGGGCAAGTTCCCGCTCAACCATCGCAGCTCCGTCAACCAATCCATTGCCGAGGAGGAAGAAAACTCGACTCCCGTAGAGGAGGACGAGGCGGGGAGGAGTCACGGGATGTTTGTGGACGACATGATGCAGGAATTAAGGAGGATGC
Organism: Hirudo medicinalis; assembly: GCA_011800805.1. Taxonomy (NCBI): domain Eukaryota; kingdom Metazoa; phylum Annelida; class Clitellata; order Hirudinida; family Hirudinidae; genus Hirudo; species Hirudo medicinalis. The sequence continues at coordinate 158,487 of MPNW01000299.1, forward strand.
AGAGGAATGAGTCTTATAGGCACCAATCGCAACAGGCGTCGTACAACTCTCAGGCTGAAATCATGAACCTGCTCAAGAACAGCTTAAAAAGTGATCCCCCTTGTGGCTAAGCATTTTAATTTCAAGTCAAGAGTTAAACATGCATTTTTTTCAACATTTGACTTTGTTCCAATCAAACACTTGATTCCATGTTGCAATTTATTGCTTTTCTTTGCGAGATAATCAATTCAATTTTTTCAGTTTTACGTGAATTAATTTTATTTTTAGTCTTTAGACATGACCATAATGACCATGGCAGTGATTTTCATCCATTTACGTATTTAGCAGCTAGCTTCCATAGGTTAATTTATTTTTATGCAAGCAGGTTGATTTTTGTACATAAGTTGACTTGTGCCTTGATGCAAATGCTCTTTGTTACCAAATATCTCTTTACTGTGCTGACTTACGCATCCTATTTTCTATCTTTAAACTCGTTACTTCCAAACGAAAATGCCAGCATCCTTCTGTTTTAAAACTCTCCTTACAATTGTTTGATTCTTGTGTGCATTGTTTGCTTTCACAACTGCCGATTGGAAATTGTATTGTTTTTACAATTCGGAGATTTGATCATGACCACAAATAAGAGTTTCTAAACGATTGAGTTGTGGATGCCTTTCAACGCAGTTTGTGATTGGGCACCAAATCAGGCTCTCGTTAGCCCAAAGCATGATCGTTTCAGCTAATGAATTAGTTCATGCAATTGAATATAAATGTTTGCAATTATCAAGCATCATTCCTATTTATCCACGCAACAAACAAATGAACAACAGTCAACAAATAGGCGTCTGTCGACGTCTCGTTACATGCATCAGTTAATCAAATTAAACCTTTTATCAAATTTGAACTGATGAGATGTATTGCAGAGGTAAGTCGCGGCAATTATCCAAACGGTTGTAAGTCAAGTTTACAGTCCCCGTCGGGTGATCTGTCAATGGCTGTAACTCATGCTCAGGGCCGCCGACAGAGATTTCGGACCCCTAGGCACAGCGGCCACGGGCCCCTAAACTACCTTTATATTGTTTACGAAGAAAGTTTAAAAAAGTAAGTCGTCATACAAATCGCAATAATAGAAGCTCAAACTTGGTTGTTATCGATACTATTTTTAAAATGTTCCTGAAATTAGTGAAACAATGCTGTTATAATTAAAAAAATAGTTTGTATGTTCTACCTTCCTTAACAGCAAATATTTTTGTTCGTACGTCTTTATCATTGCAATTGATTAGGTATGGCAGTAATATTATTATATAGGCATACATTAGAAACTTTGCATAATTCATTATAATATTTTAGGATCCGGTCGTGCCCTAAAACCACGTCGGGCGCATGGCATTCGTCTCCCTCTCGGAGGCCCTGTTCGTGACTAAATGGAAATAAAATGAGATAGTTAGGTCGAATTAGGTTTTTCTTAGTATTGTATTCTACCCTTATTCTTCGACATTCCCCCAAATCAAGAACAAAATATTGACACTCTCTCCATAGTTTGCTCATCAGGACGAAGACCTCACCTGAATTAAGTCGACCACTTGTTTGCCATCTGGAATGGATGATGAAGTGACATTGAGAACATTGTCAGTGTGGAATGACACCATCATCGAAACTTCATTACGGTTTGTGCCGCTTGTAGCACTCTTACAAGTTCTTTTCGAATTAACATAAAAACTCCTAATTCATTCGATTTTCAATTCTTGTGGCTTGGCTTATGTTACAAACTGCAAACGCATTGCTTGACATTTCGACTCCATCCAACACAAAACAATTCAAAAGCTTTTAAAAAATTTGCTTCTTCTGGTTATTTCTTTCAAACCAGGAGACCTCTGGAAAATCGGATGATTCAAGAAGGTCAATTTAAACTTTGAACAGCTTCAAAATAGAAAGCCGCCGCTGAATAGCTATAAATTTAGCAGTCTTTAGGTGCATTGAAATTTATCTCGAAATTGCTCTCAAAATAGGATGCACAAACGCCGTAAGCTCGAAGCACAGAATCACTTTTTATTGAATCACAATTTGAGAGGCAAACGTTAATAAATAGTTCTTTATGTTTCAATTACTTCTAATAGGCATGCTTCTTTTTCCGAGAAATTTTGGCCTCTTGCGAGGAAGAACTTGGTTCTCTTGTCGACCGTTGAGCGAGGACCGTCTCTTTCTGCTTCAACCTCCAAAAGCAAGCTTTCTTGAAGCCTGTGGATGCAGTTGTTGAAAGAAACAAGTTCATTGCAGCAAGATTGAATACCAAGAACGCAGAATCTGCAAGCACTTTCTTCCGAAATGTCCTGACAAAGAGCTCGACTCAAGACAGACGAACGTTCCTCTCCGCTTAACCAGGTGGCGCCATCTTGGCAAGTCACGGATGTCGCGACCATTATTAAACAAGAAATTTGGAAAGCCAGTTTGGTAAACATTTTCCTGGATTTCTAAATGTGTTCAAATCACTAAAATTAATCAACCACTTTAAAATATTTAACGTAAATATTAAAATAATAAAATTAGTTTAAACACATCGATTAATATGTTAAATTAATTAATAAATAGAATAAAAATACTAATACTATTTTTTATTTTACTAAACAATTTCGCTCACTTCGATTCAGAGTCGAAATGATCGACTGCGAAGAGCTTTAAATAGTAGAGTGTCCTTTCAAGGGATCTCAGTCGGGGGTGGATGATTCCATTCACGGACGGGAGACACAATTAACTATCTTGTCCTCAAATTATCTTCTTTTTCCAGGTAGGGATTTCATATCCGTTTAAGGAGTTGCTGAGAATCTTAATAAAGAAGGCCCGATGAAAAATTCAACATTATTACGCAAAAAATATAAACCTTAGATAATTTTTAAGAATATGGTTTTTTTAAGAACATTTCTCCATATTACATTGTTCTTTCGTTCAATTCCGATCCAGTTCATTCGCTTCAACATGTGCACAAAAACAAAAAAAGTATTTTAAATAAAATCGCTATCTTTTGAATTGGTGAGGTCGCATTATTTTAGAAAAGTAATCCACAAAGTTATTACTCAACTCATAAAAAGAGATCTGTGAAATTAATAATGAACCTATGTAATAATCCGCGAAATTATTAATTAACTTAGTTATTATAATAATAATCCGTGAGATTGTTAATTAATTCAGGACATAATTTAAGGAATTCATTTTGAAATCTCTCGGAGTGTTGTAAATTTGTCATTAAGAATGCAGGTGGTGAGAATTTATCGTCTTAAAAACTTGGCCTGAGCTAACGTCGTCCAAACAATTCATGGGAAAATCATAAGAGGGAGCAATAGGAGCCATCACTTAACTGCTTCATTCCATATTTCCTCCTTCTCTCTGTAAACAACCGACTGATCACGACTCGACATCAAAATTGGAAATTGACCTTTTGAAGGGACGAACGAAATAAGGCTTATCGAATGGCGTAATCAGTCCAAGCCTTCTTATTAGGCAATCAACTGGTTTACCACTAAAACCGTGATCTGCAAGCAACTCCAGTTTATTCTTAATTATTATCGAGAAGCACTTTGCGATCGCGTCGTTGGCAACCTCGACAAGTCACTGGACTTCTTGAGCTACGAATGATCTGTTGAGAAGTAACAATGTTCCTCAGATCAAACTACAAATGTGATAATCCAATCGGCAAACGTCGACACCAAGTGGACTTCTGAACCGCCGACGGTTCCTCTTTATTTTTACGAACAATGAATAAATATAAGAATACTCCTAACGATTTTTTCCTATCTTCATGCCTTATGGGTTTGTTACTATTATATTACAAGTGCTATTATAGGTTAATAATACAAGTTTCTATTAAAATAATATTTACAAATAAATCCGACGCTTGCTTAGTATTATCACCAAATTTACCAGATTGACACATCGAACAAATTTAATATCGCGTCCTGTCAACAAACTATTTCTGTAACGACAGGGAACCTTTCGAGTCATGACACGTCAAAGGTCAACTTCATACGTTTGATACTAATATGCCCCCCCCCCATCAAACTCAACTACCTTTGAAACTCTAAGTTTGTTGTTGTGTTATAAAAATCAAAGCACATCTCCAATAAGGACTTCCATTTGCATTTGTGAGAAAGCCATTACAGTGAGGTGACCAACAAAAAGTTCACTTTGTATCGCAAAGGAGGGCAACACCTCTGGTAATCCAATGATTGGGTTCAAGAACTGTTTTGAGCATGAGGGAGAAAATATAGGTGGCATCGGTTCTGTTTGGCTTCTTGTAAACAGGAGCTTCGTAGAGGGCCGTGGTTTTCTTTTTCTCCACGTTGGAGGCAAACACGTGGACAACAGGGAGGCAGGTGTACAGGACTTTGGGGGAGGGTTCGATTAAGCGTGAGTTCTTCTTGTCCCATCCACATCCATCGAGATATAAGCCATAAACGTAAACACCTTTTGGATTAAAAATTAACTCGTTTTTAATCGAAAATATTGAGAAATATCATTCAAAAAATTATCGCCACGACCTTCATTTGGAGGAGAGGTAACGTCTTCCCTCATCATCTTAGTAACCTCATTATCAATTATTACCCCATCCAGGGCCCAACCCTTGTGTGCCCTCGTAATTTCCTGTCTCATTGCTGTCAGGAAGCCTTGGGGATTGAAGAACCCTGCCATCCAAAATGCTTTTGGCCTCGCTTCAAAAAGCCACGCACTGAATTGACAATTCCTCTCCAGAAGGTCTGTGCACCAGAATCCAAGAGTTGTTGAATCCCATGAAATCTATAAATTATGTTTGCAGAACTTGTTGCGTCACAAGCAGTCAGAAATGATATTGACTCCGCCGTTTTCAACATTTACTTGGAACTTGATCACAACGAACTGGTCATTCATTGTAGATCATCACATCTTAAGCAATAAAATAACACGAACCCTCCTCCAAGCTTCAGGTATCCTGGAGTCAAACATGCAATCGAGAGCATCTCTCAGCTCTCGGACATGATGATGGTGCCGTCGATCGCCAACTTGAGGTCCTGCAAAGTGCTTCTGACGGCTGCGATGACTTTCTGCATCCGATCCAATTCCTGCCTCAGAAATATCACCAGCGGATTGTCGAGGCCCATCTTGCGCAGGTTGTCCTTCACCTGTCAAAATGAACTTGTGATCTTGCGAGCTTGAATCTTTACAAGAAACAAAACATTGAAAGTTGTTCTAAACTACATATATAATTACATACATAAATAATATGTAATAATAAAACTGTATTGATATATACATATAATAAGATGGTTTAAAAATGAGATAAAATTGCCACTTTACAAAATCACAACTCAACATCCAACATCAAGATCACCTGCTATCAATTAAACGGTGACCAGACAATTGCACACAATTGGACGGAGAAATATTAAGGCATTTTAAACTGAATTTACTTAATTGAGATATATATATATATATATATATTCATATATTTTATTACATATTGTTATAACCCTGGCGATATGCACTTAATTAACTTTATAATTAAGCACAAAATATTCCTATTCAATAAAATATCACACAGGGGATTATTACGTAATACTTGGGAACGGGAATATTGCCTAAGTGTGGTATTTAAAGGTAGTGCCGAGAGGGGGCGGGGGACAAGGCGCAGTTTGTTAACCATTTATTTAGCGCTTCTTCCCAAGGGCGCTTGTGGCAGTGCAGACGGTTTCGAACACGACCCATTACGACTTTTGCCATTACCGTCGCATGTTGCAATTCGACAACCATATAATGGGCAATGTTCAGATGATGGGTAAACGTAGGGTAATAACCGACAGGGACACCCGCCTGATCAAACGGGTGTGGCCCACCCCCCGAGAACGTAAGGAGTTTGGGCCGAAACG
>MPNW01000299.1:164402-177122 GCA_011800805.1 Hirudo medicinalis
CCTGATCAAACGGGTGTGGCCCACCCCCCGAGAACGTAAGGAGTTTGGGCCGAAACGTTCGGTGACGGGGGCACTCCTCTGATGATTCCCTGTCGGTACGCTCCGTGGTAGGAGTTTCTAAGTACTAAGTACATTTATTTAGCGCTTCTTCCCAAGGGCGCTTGTGGCAGTGCAGACGGTTTCGAACACGACCCATTATGACCATTACGACTTTTGCCATTACCGTCGCATGCAGGAACGCAACCCCTTTCGGCCAACCTGCAGGCCATTTATTTTTTAGAACTATTTATTATTTATAGCTGTGCTAAATAAACGACGAATTGATATTTTAAACGAATTCAAAACATTTCAATTAAACTCGTCATAAATTTGAATATTTACACATCAAAATGCAGTTTTCAATAATTTGAGTTTGGTTTGTTCTACTTTGTTCAATGTGTTCATTTGTCATGTGTGCAACTATCGTGGAACCTAATAAAAACTTACTTACTGTGATATATTGAAAAATTATTGCCACATCGTGTGCATCCGACATATCAACATCACACGAATATTGAAACAATAAACAATAATGAATATCAATTGATCATCACATTCAGTCGAAAGATTATCAATTATTTCGAATATTTCCAAGACTAAACCTCGTAGGGAATGTAGTCGTTGGGCAGTTTGTTGAGCATGTCACCAGCCAGTTTGTAGACGACGGACTCTCTCGTTTCAGTTCCCAAGCCACCAGAGTCCTTCGGTTGAATGCTGAGAATGGATTCAAGCATCGAGTTTGCCGTGTTGGTCTGGTATCTAGATGGATTGCAACTGCTGGTTGATGCCAACTATCAGTTAAAGTAATAATAATAATAATAATAATAATAATAATAATAATTATCAATTAAGCTCGGCACGTTTCAATACAACCCAGCTTATTTATGGTACTACATTAATACAAAATTTGTTAAAATGTAATTAATAATATTATTAATAAAATTAATTCACATAATAACATTCACTAACGTGATATCTGCATTTGGATGAAGTCCAAATGTTTCAGGCGAATCAGCCATCGGTAGGAGATCAACGAATGACTTGTACTCATCAAGGGTTTTACACTTTGGAATTTTATAACCTGCATTGGTGGTCATTTGAGTGATATTTGAGTGATAAGAATGCAGAAGTTTGACTCATTTTAAGTTCTAATGATTCGATATTTTAATGTTTTAACATGGCAAACGAAAAACACAGAAATTACGTCATCGAATAATGTTGAAGTCGTGACAACGCAATGGTTTTGTGTAAATCAAATAAATAACTGATTACGTAAGAAGTCCACAAACCAGAATAAAACTCGAAAGTATCGGCAAACATGTTCTCATTGAACCAGATTTTCGCGTAGGTGTTGAGAAGCCTCTTGTCGTAATCATCGGTGACTCTGCTGCCGTACTGAACCTCTCCGATCATGTAACACACTGTCGTCCATGAGATCCCCTTGTTGTGTTTTGGCGTGAGTAACGAATTAATTAACAAATTATTAGATCAATCAATCAATCAATCAATCAATCAATCAATCGATCAATCATAAAAACCAGGTCACCTTTTTAGGGTCAAGGTCATCAAGATGGTTCTGAATGAAGTGGATGGTAGAGGTGAAGTCCGCCTGGTTGAACTCGTAGGGGATGTTCCAACCGATCGGTCCAAACTTCTTCCTCTCCTGAAGAGTTGTGTGCAGGAAGGCAACAGCGTACAGGAGTGGTTTCCACTGAGGCATGTTGATTGCTTCCAGAAGATCTTGGGTCAGCAGTCCATAGGTTCGTTTTAGGTTTGCCTTCACGCCCTGAAATGTCATTTGCATGTTTTTGTGCCTTGTTTTTATGATAACGTAGGTACATGAAGAAACGTAGCCCAGAATTGTGGATGATCACCTTTCACATGAGTATCATAAAATATGTATCATAAAATATATTCATCAACACTCGCTCAACCACGGACCAGTTAATCAATTAACAAATGAATTAATTACAGATTTCTGACGCTCATGTGAGTCTTTTATTCAGTCGACCTCTTATTTATCTTTATCCGATGAGAAGGCACAACAACCATCCCAGCCATTCATATTGCTCTCCCTAGCGGTGCAGGCTGGGTTGCGAATAGAACACATTACGTCTGTTGCTTTCACTTTACAATTTTTAAGTACGTACACAACCCTCTGAGCTAACCTGCACGAGTGTGTATGTGTGTGGTTAATTAACGTCCATTTTAACCTGCACGAATAGCCATGAATAAATATAAGCCAACCTTAGTTCGCTACAATGACTAAGACAATGACTAAGACAATGACTAAGAGTAAACCTGAGGAGGTTCAAATGTAAACTTGATTGAAATATGAAGCAGGTTGATCGGGAATTTTGGGTTGATTTCAGTGGTGATCCAACATCTGAATGACTCATCAATGTGATCTGTCTTGGTTATGGTGTCCAGCAACTCATCCAAGTACTCCAAGCCCAAATGGCAGTTATGAAGTAAGACCCACCAACCCTCTGTTATGCCCTGACCAACCAATCTTCTGGCATGGACCTCCTGTCCCTGCCCCATTGAAATGGCACCACATTCTGGAGAGGACATGGAATTTATGCGAAAACTAAAATAGTTAACTCAAAGTAAAATGTAAGAATATACACAATACATTAAATACAGATGTATTAATAAATTAATCCATTAATTTTGTAATAATAATCGACATATTGTAGCCTATGTGTCTACTTATTCCTTTGTTTTTGGCGAGTCTCTCAATATTTTCAGTCGGATCGGATCCCATGGACAGGAAGCAGATCATCGGAGTTCGGTTGTTGCTTTCCGACCACATGCTCTCCATGTCCAACACAACTCCCTCTGCAAACTGAAAGCAACATTATGTAAACCTCCAACTAATTAAAAGACTGATCGTCTATCTGTTTATCAAAAAAAGAAATAATTTTAACGTTTTGCGTGATTATTTTGGGCCACATTAAACGATTATCGTGACTAAATATTTTCGAAACAATCATTCACGTGCCTGTTTGCCCATGGCTTCACTGATGTAAATCTTTGCCATGGGAACAACTCTGTCAGGACACCAACTCCTGATGAGCAGGAGACGATGGAAGGTAGAAAGGTTGTCGCTGTAACCATCGGGTGTAGTTGAATCTTCAGGAGCTTCGGAGTCAAACCATTCCTTCCAGGCCTGTTATTTAACCTCACAACATGAATCATCTACCGGAACGATGCAGGTCAACGTAAATCGATTATAATTAAGCAGGTCAACGTAAATCGATTATAATTAAGCAGGTCAACGTAAATCGATTATAATTAAGCAGGTCAACGTAAATCATCGCATCAAGGCCCACCTTTTCATTTTTTCCAACTTGTGTGAGAATCGTTGAGAACTGAGGCAACTTCTTGAGTTCCAACAGGTTCAACCAAACAATATCTGAAATCCAGGTGGGTTTTGGTTCAGCGAAGTTCAAGTCCTGAGCAGCCCCACCTGGTGTTGAAATTTGTAATCAATTTGTTATGGAGTCATTATAACGGACCATTAACCATTTTGAAACATAGTTTCCTCGCGATGATGTATTGATGCAGAATCGGATAAATATGCAAACGTAACCACAAATGTTCAAATAAAAACTTAACTATTGCATCAAGATCAAACTTCTCAGTTATGACATGCAGTAAATCCACCCCACTGAAAAGGATTTATAGATCATACTCGCTTTTTTTTTTCGCAAGTCAAACTCATTTCTTATCAATTATAAATGATTTTATTATTTACGTCCTTCAAAATCAGCCAGCTACTCTCCCTCAACTGGGCGATTAGGACATTGTTCCCTCAACGGGACTCGAACCCGTGCAGCCATCGCGAGAGGCGAAGTCTCAAACATCAGAACATGCGGGAGCCCAATATTCCTCGCTTTCAGTAGCTCTCGAGTTTAAAGCTCGTATGTGATTTAGGAAAAGATGAAAGTTGAAAATAGCACAGTTGAGTTAGGCACGGCACAGAGAATGACGTGTGCAAATTTCAAGTCGCTACCGTTCAACTTTCGGGAGGAGTTCTTGGGACAGACAGACATGCATACGCACTTTCTGTTTTAAGTTAGAGGTTATTATTATTATTTTATTACTGAAAATGATCATATTATTATTATTATTACTAAAAATTATTTATGATTTAAAATATTTGGAGGACAAAATCTAGTGAAATGACTAATGAAACCAATCGACCCTTGATGAAGCACTTGAACTCGTCAGGTTGAATGGTCCTGTTGAGCATTTGAATCTCGAGCGTCAGGAGGATGGTGAATAGGAACCTGTCCTTCTCGTAGAGACCTCGAACGGTGTAGGAGAACGTCAAGTGGGTCAGGTGGTCGATGATGTGTTGAATCCTCTTCGAGGTGATCTGAGACTTCGGAGACTGAACCATCGACGTGTCAAAGAGTTGGAGGAACTGTTTCAATGAGGTCTGGTACATTTCATTCACCATGCCCATCTTAACTATGAGGAAGTATAGAGCTGATCCCCTCGTGGCCACTGCAATGAAATGAAAGTTGAGAATTGGTTTACTTAAGCATTAACCATCCATGCATTTATTCATTAAAATGATCGCATGTCCACAAAGTCAAACCTGGCCTGAATTCCTCTCTTGCAGTGTTGATCCTTGCTCCAGTCTCAGCGGCAGTTGAAAGTTTCTCGTTGACCTCAAGGGCAGTCTGCTTGGTGATGGTGAGGGTCTCGATGAGTGACTCGTCCTCGACCAATGAACCCTGGGCAGAGGTCAAATGGTGGAGCAAGTTGTCCTCAAGTTCTTGCATCTTTCTTTTGTTTGTCGTCACCTCTGTTATCAACTTTGTCCTTTCAGCTTCTAATTCCTGCAGGAAAGATTGAGCGATGAAAGAATAATTGATTAATGGACTAAGTTTTTACCAGAACCACCACTGTACTGTGGTCGTTATTAATTATCAGTCAACAGATCCTAATAATCGGCCTGCAATTATTACGTCCAACCTTCTTCTCGGTGAGTATAACAATACTGAGCAGTTGATCCTCCAGACCCTTCATGGTGACAGTAAAGTTGATGATGGAAGTCTTGGCACTGACCTCAGGGGTGTAGGCAGGGTTGGCCATCTTTGTGGTGATGTAGAGCATGAATCCACTGTGGAGATCGATCTCCTTTTCTCCGACCTTCACCTTGAAGGTACTTCCCGATTTAATGAAGTTCTTCTCGAGGAGGCTGTCCAGGATAGGATCAAGTTCCTCCCCAACATCTTCGATGAGAAGCGGTTGTCCATTTGCTAGAGCCCCCTCCAAATGCAAGCGGAAGGATTTATGGTTGAGACTTGTCACCTTTAAAAAATGTCAAATGACGAAGATGAAGACAATAACGACGTTGAATTTCTTTGCTAATGGTTAGATCGCATCCCAACATCCCAATGCAACATCACCGACTAATAAATTGTTTGAGGATTCCTTGGCTTTAATCCAGGACTTGCCCTGATTCTGTGGGTCGACCAGAAGTGGATATCGGGTGGATTTGGTGACGATGAGTCCATTCTGGATGCTCAACTCATCATTGGGGAGTCCTTGAAGCCCCCATTCGCTGATGGTTGTGTTGTCCACCAGCATGGACACCATGTCAAAATCCTGTAATCGAGTCGCTAATGCATATTTAACAATCACATCAACAACAAAAATATTAACGGTAATAATTGAAGCATATCAAAGAATGATTAACGGAGTGAATCTTTTAAAAAGTTAGTCTTACTGATAAAAAAAAAAACCCATCTGGTGCTCATGGTGATGATGACGATGATGTTCTTATAAAATTCCAAGAAGAACCTCTGAGAAGGGAATCCCATTTGAGTTCATCTCCTTCTTCCAGCATCCAAAGAGCTGCTTTCTGAACTCTTGGTTGAAAGGTCCTGCGTAGGAGAGGAATGCAGCTGCCAAGAGGACATCGCCAACCAGTTTGTGCATCTGAGACTGGAATGTTTGACTGGCAGCTGTCCACCTTATCTTCTCCCCTGACAGTCCGTCTATCAGAGTCCTCGCTGTCGTCATCTTGTGCCTGCAGGACTCCGCATCATCCACTAAAGCCTGTTAGTAACGAGAACAAGAAATAACAAATATCAAGTAATTACTAGCTTCAGGTCCTATTAGAAACTCCTTACACAATTCAGTATTTGTATGCGAAATAACCGTGAAAACAAAATGATCACAACAAAATAACAGAACCAATAAAATGATCACAACAAAATAACAGAACCAATAAAAGGATTACAACAAAATAACAGCAATGAGCAGTGAACCTGTTTCTCCATCATGGCCTGTTCATATTGAGCCCTCACAGCATCGAGTTCTGCCTCCTTTTCATCCAACTGAAGCTGAGCTTTGTTGAGGTCCTTCATGGCTGCCTCGTATCTGGCTTCTTGTACAGCCAGGTTGGCCTAATACCACATCAACAGCGATAACGGGATTTTTAGCGTAACAAATTGATAATTATCAAACAAAACCAACAATAACAATAGTGAATCGTCACTATTACCACCACTAGACAATCATGCCTTAAATTCCATTATTTACATTCGTACAATATTTGCATCATTTTGAATGATGGTAGCTACAGAAAAATGACTACAATTACACGATAAGAGATGTTATTAAGAATAATAATAATTATTATATAACTATAATTAAGGTTAGTAGTTGCTTAATAATTATCATTATTAATGCATCTATGGATAACAAATAGAAAACATTGATAACAACTAACACAGTTATATCGACCAATAATAAAGATAATTCTTGAACTATCTAAATATATTTAAAAACTTTAATAATAATAATAATAATAATAATAATAATAATAACAATAATAATAATAATAAGAACAACAACAACAACAATCATCATCATCACCACCATCTAGCACGATATTCTTTTGTTATCGCAAAACTGCCGTTAAAAGGTATTTTTAGATGACCATGAAATCCTTCCATCACCTTAAGAGGAAGAACCTCCTTGTTGATGCTGTAGAAGTAAGCCATCGATTGGGTCCACGATGCAAGTCCTGCCACGTCACCACAGACCTTCCTGGCACATTCCATGTTGTAGTCCTCCATTTGTAAGTATGGTTGGAGCAGCTCTACTGTCTCTTCGTTGATGGTGTCCTGTGATGGTCATGATGACGATGTTCTAACGATAGCAAGTAGGCTTTCGTTCCCGTGCAAATACATCGAGACCTGCTCGCATCATTACAGAGCAGAAGTGCTTTTGAATGCACAAAGATTGCATCACAAATTATTGCAACGACATCGGCCTCGTGTGGATTTAATGAAATCATTTCTTCGGTGAATTTAATAAGTAATAAGTTGAAGTTGTTTTTACTTTTATTTGTGAACGATTAATTTCATGATAAACCAATTAAAGGCAATACATTTATAAACCCCGCTTAACTTTGAACCATTAAACCACCAACTTTAAACTGCTCAACTCAATTTTGGAAATTCATTAATATCAGACGTAATAGAAAACCCGGATAAACACTTATAAATGTTGTTATAAACACGAACAGCTAGTTTAATGATATTGGAAACTTTACATCCTAAAGTGATCTAGGACTACATCTATGACTGATCCATTTTGGATTTGCACAAATATAATAATAATAATAAATAATATTAAATTTGTTCATTCCCAACTTTTGGAAATGCTAAGAGTCCTTGGAGGATGTTGGTGGCACTCATGAGTTTGAGGCTTCATGCCACGATGGTTTGGGACAGGGTCGGTCAGGGTCAGGAGTCACTGGATCAACCTTCCTCTGGAAGAGAAGCAGGACGCAGTCCATGATCCGCATGATCAGGTGAGGTGGTTTGGCCAACTTCCTCACTGCAACAACATGGACAACCAATGTGTTGTCATGCATAATCGCTCGATCACGATAACTACGTCGATGCTATTGGGCCTAATTACATTTATTATATTTATGAAATCATAAAGAGATCTCTTAGAAAGTCATTAAGACCTCACAAATAAAATGAAAAGGCATTAATTACTGGCAAAGACTCGTGAGCTCATCATTGTCAGTCATCCTCACAACGTGCAACATTCCACAACATCGGTCGAGGTTAAAAGAACAACCAACCAGTGGAAATGTGGGCGGGTTTGATCGTCTGAAGAGCAGCCTCAGCTTCTTCAAGAGCAGGTCGAGCTGCTTCAAGTTTTTCTTCGGCTTTCATTTTGTCCTCCTACAACCGTTTAAATCAACCTCTGAATGAAATCAATCGGAACAATCGTGCACTTTGATCTGCAAGTTTGTGGAGGTCATCACATTTGATTTCATCACATTTTATTTCATCACATTTGATGTGACATTTCAATTTATTCCTCAACGCTTGAGAGTCTTACAAGTTTCAAATGTTTTAAAATGTTCAACTATATCAGTAAAGTCTTTCGAGTTACATCGTTTTGATGATTTGCGGATACCTACCGATATTTCATCCACAATCCTCTGAGCCTTGTTCTTGACCTTCTCCACTTGTGCCTTCACCTTTTCAGCAGCTTGAGCTGAGGCAGTGACCTCTGCAAGTACTTTGTCTGCTTTGATGGAAGCCACCGACAATTCTTTCTCTTTGACTGCCAGTTCTTTGCTCAGTTCATTGACAGTTTCTGTGGCTTCGATGAGTTTCAACAAACCGGTGTTTATCCTTTCTGCCAATCTTCCAATTTCTGAACGCTTGCTGTCGTAGATGGATTTGTAGCTGCTGATGAAGGAAAGATACGATTTCGGAGTCACGTGGGTCTGCCTCCTGAACCTCTGGAAGTACTCCATGCAAACCTCTGACACGGAATCCTGATGAACAAATGATTTCATGGATTGAATTGGAAATATTGAAAGATCAAACGAATACTGTTAAAAGATCCCTTGGTTAAAAACAATTCCTTTTATAAAGAAAGACCTTGCAACAGGCGTTTTGTTTTGCAACACACCTTTCAAATTGTACGTACAATTAATTCAAGATCATTTACTTTTGCACAAATGCTTCAAATGCTTGATTTATAAGCAGTATATATACCTGAAAATTGCCCATAGATTTTATGATTGCTTGTTTTGCAACATCGGTGCATACGAGGTCGTAGTTCAGGAGAAAGTGCCTGGAAACAGCGATGAGGGCTTCCTTGGGCCACCTCTCGAACCAGTCCAACGTGCATCCTGATATCAGGGCTGGAAACTTTAACGATCTGCTTCTGAACTTTTCACCCACCTAATCACGTCAACACGAATTGAGACCAGGTTAATGAAACAAAGCCATTTCAATTAGGGGTTCCAATAAATTTATTCTTATCGGCCGTTAATCAACGTCATTCCGGCACCAAGAACATGCTAACCCAGCCAACCACATCCCATCGCACTTATCCAACACTACGAACAACACGTGCACACATTCAACGACAAGTAAGCACGGATACAAACAGGTGAGAAACAGAGGACCACGTGGAGATTTTTCTTGACCCTGGCAGCGTAATAATTGTGCAGGTTCTCATTGGTTGGAGGCCTCCTCGGGAACTCCTTCTTCATCACGGGAAGCAACTCTTCCAACATCTCGTCCATCTCATCTCGTGCAAACAGATTGGAAACCTCGACATTCACGAATAATTTCAAGTCATTAATGAATTACGTTAAACATCCAAGAAACCATGAAAGCGAGTAACTTCTTAAAATAAATCCTCTAATAAGAAATTATATTTTGAGCAGAACAACCTTCCATGACAACATAAACACGTTCGTGACTATCAAATTGGAGGCATTAAAGTGTCGATGATGATGATGATTATTATTATTATTATTATTATTATTAACTCACCAATTACCAAAAATTAGGTCCTTTATTACTTGTTATTATTGAAATTATTATCAAAATTTGCATTGTAAACTGAATTAATACCAAACCTCTCCAGAGCTGAGAATGTTGTTCATGTATTCGAGAAATGCTTCGTCCTTTATTTCGTTGTCAGTGAAGATGAAGGTCACTCCTTTGCCTTCGGTGCCTGCTGTTCTGTACAGGAACTTGAGGTCCTCCATGAAGTTGGAGACCGAGTACGATCTGAGATACAATAATATAACACGCAGGTGAGCAACGCATTACAGAGGTTCATTTGTTACTTTCGCAACGCTTTACAAACGTTTACACCAACTTTTCACATTCCAAAATGCGTAACTATAACATTCCGACAGTATTTCTAATAAAACTGATATTTCGAGATGTTTACTTTAATAAATTATTAAATTTAGGTAAATTTTTAATGTTAAAAAATATTTCATTATAAATTTATGACATTATTTTATTAATGGATTAAAAATAACATTTTTGTCGTCTTAGAACCTTGATGTTAATGTTTCTTAACTTAAGACATTGCACGTAGAAATGTAATGCAACACAAAACACGCGGATTCTCAAGGATAACAAATTCAACTAAGGAAGGACTTTGGTGGTCAATGAAGAATTAATAACATACCTTCCTCTGCCAGCAAAAACAAACAAGAGACATCACTTTATTTATTCCGCTAATCAGATATATTGCTGACAAAACGAATAAATGATGCAATTGAAAGAAACATTGAATGCACTATCATCATCTTGGAGCTCTTTGTTGTTTATTTCTCTGTGCATTTCATTCAATTAACATTTAATTGTATTCAATAAATGTTCGAAATTCAAGTCAAACCATGAGAATTAAACTAAATTAAATGTCATTAGCGTGATCATCACCATAACCACCACCATCATCAACACCACCACCACCATCACCACCACCACATCACCACCACCATCACTACCACCATAACCACCACCATCACCACCACCGCATCACCATCACCACCACCGCCACCATCGTGGTGATGGTCATCATCATCATCAACGCCACCATTACAACACCAACCAACATCACAATCATCCTCACCACCACCATCACCACCATCATGATCATCATCATCATTATCTCCATCATCCTCACCACCACCATCACCACCACATCACCACCATCATAACCACCACCATCATCACCACCACCATCACCACTACCACATCACCACCACCATCATCAACATCATCATCAACATCATCAACATCATCAACGCCACCATCACAACACCAACCAACATCACAATCATCCTCACCACCACCATCACCACCACCACCATCATCATCATCATTATCTCCATCATCATCAACGCCACCATCACAGCCATCCCACCATCCCCTCTACCACTACAACATAACAAACATTATCATCACCATCACAATCACAATCACCATCATCACCAAAAATCAACAACATAATCATCCAAACAGGCACCACAACTCCCACCAAAATCAACATCACCATCCCCACAACAACCAACATCAACAACCCCACCAACATCACAACCATCTCCACAACTATCAAAAATAAATATCATCAACACCATCCCCGCTATCACCACTGCCACCTATATCAGCAACATCATCACAATCCCCACCACCACCACCACCACCACTAATCCACCTTCACAAACACTATTAACCCCAGCACCACAATCACTATCACTACCACTAGTGCCAACATAACCATCCTAGCATCCCCATTACCACTATAAAAAACAAATACCATCAACACAATCCCCATCATAATTACTATCACTACAACCCGTACAACTATCAACAACTATCAAAAACTGTCACCAACATCATCATCATCATCATCATCATCATCCAACCATCCTCACTACAAACTATTACCACCACTAACGCCACCACCACAACAAGCATTATAACCATCCCATCATCCTCACTAACATCAACATCAAAAACATCATCATCATCACCCTCTCCACCACCAACAACAACATCAATGTCATCATCAACCCAACAACAACAACCGCAATCACCGCCATCACCATTATCATCATCATCCACATATCATTATCCCTATTCCTACCAATATCATCGCCATCCCACACCGCCATCATCAACACCATCAGCATCATTATCATCCTCACCATCAGTACTACCACTAACGCCAACATCATTTTAACCCTCACCACCAATACCATCGTCATCGCATCACTACAACTACTATCATCACTGTCGTCATCATTATCCCCACCACAATTACCATCCCAGCAACACTACCACTATTACCACCAACACCAAGATCCTCATCCCCACCACCAGCACAACCATCAAAACCGCAATGATAACCATCACCAACATCATCATATCCACAACCATAACGAACACAATCATCATCTCATCATAAATAACACCATAACGAACACAATCATCAACTCATCATAAATAACACCATTACCAACAACATCATCATACCCTCCAACACTATCATCTCTATCAAAAATAACAACTTCACCACCGGCAACACCAATATTCCCATCATCACCAACAACATCAACACCAACGTTCCAACCACCACCACTACAACTATTATCATCACCATCACCGACATCGTCATCCCCACTACCACCATCACCAATACAATCCGCATAATAACTACTACAACCAACATCACCACCACATGTCAGTGAGCAGGTGGGAGTGTTGCAGAAGGCTTCAGTCTGAGAGGGGACAAGATTCACCAGGCAAAGCTAAATGCGAAGGGGAGGTGGAGAAACAGCGTGCTGGTGCAGCTGTGCACTCAGGT
>MPNW01000300.1:6336-66039 GCA_011800805.1 Hirudo medicinalis
TATCCTCGTCTATTTTACAAATAACAAGGAATACAAAACTTAGTATATAAATGCCATATATGATGATTATATTGTGGCTTATCATTCATTGTTTTGTTCTGAAGACAAGTCTAATCTTCTTTTAATTGGCTTTTCTTTTAATTAATTGGCTTTTCATATGATTAGTAAAGTTTTCTATTTCTGAATATTTTATTTTATTTTTATATATCTTTCTGTTCATAAAATTCCGTTTACTACTTGATCATATTTACAGTTCGAAGAATTTATATTTGTGTTGAACATGTGAACATATTTCAAGCATTGCTAATGCAAAATTCTTAAGAGAATGTTTATACTTATGCAACTATCAGCTAGGACATTGTTTGGTTCAGTAAGTTGTTCATTATGTTACCAACATATTTACAATTGCAAGTAAAACTAGCCAATTGACATCAAGCATTTTCTATAGTGAAAAGCCCAACGGTCGTATTGTCTGTTTCACACATATTCAGGCATCATTGCACCTTCCAACGATTGTGCACATATCTAAATTTCAGGTTTAAATTAAAAAAAAAAACGAAAGCAGATCTAATGAAATTATGCTTAATGAGTTTTGATTTAATCTTTACCTGGATTTCCAATGTTTATTTGAAATTCAGGTGGAGACATAAGTTAATCTGTCTACACATTTCTACTGTAATTTGCTTATGGAATAAAGGTGATGGTATAATGGGTTTTTTTTTTTAAATGTTTTCCAGTAAATTCAGTCAGAGTTATTCTAGTTATTGAACGGAATAATTCGGCAGTGAAAAAAAATACGGAGAATTCGAAGAGCAGAGGTTTGTCATTCAAAGACAAGTGACGATCATAATAATCAAAATATGACAAAAAACAACTACAATCGGAATCGATAACTATAAAAACAAATCATTAAAATTTATTAAAATTAAAATGTTTCTTCCATATTCTCCCATAAACCAACTAAATTCATTAAATAAGAAAACCATAACTGAAGGACGATAAATGACGATAAACAAAAGTAAACAAATAATACCGTAAACTAAAAGTGAATTACCAAAATATCCGTGCAAAATAAACACCACACTCAAAACCTATTTATATAAATAGAATAATTTTGAACATTTTTTATTAATGTAAATTAATGTATTATTTATTAAGTAAAATTATATTAGAATATAATTGCTAGAATATATTTACTAAAACGAAATTCTCCGTGAAACATGATATTGTCGCTAGAGGTCACGAAAACCTGAAATTCCTCGACAAGTTTATTTTCAAATATGAGAATAAACTGAAATCATTATAGCATCCTGAAGATATTTCATAATAACTAATTAACTGAAATCTTCTTCACAAAGCGAAACGTTTAATTCTTCTGGACAGCAACATTCACTTCAAACGGTAAACCTATATACGCCTTCCTGTTCGAAATTGAAACATGAGAAAGGTATAAAGGAAATCCACTCAAGGAAATATTTAATAACTCAGAGCCTTAATGAAATGATTAACAGCCCCTTATGGACAACCAGGCTGAACCGAGTTCAACTTACACGAACTCACATAAATTACAAATATAAAACCGGACTCAAAATAACTAAAACACAAACAAACATCATTACCAAAAATTATTAAAAATTGAAACATCAACCAATAAACAAAAATTTCCACCCATGTACTATTTATAATTTCAATTCATGTGTGGAATAGAACTTTTTCTACAGAACTGAAATAAATTAAACCAAGGAGAACAACAAAGAGAAAATCTGGCGCCTAAATTCAAAAGGAATTATTCCTATGGGAATCAAAGAAGGAGGAGCCCAAGGACCACGACTGGACGTCCACTTCCTTTGCTTCGTTTGAACGAGATCCCTATTTAAACATGTAACTCGCTCTAATTTTCAGAAAGGTCACACTCGTCTGGGTCCCTGCGCACGTTGGAATCCCTGACAATGAGAAAGCTGATGCATTAGCAAAAGCCGCCACTACCAGGGAGAAGATCCGTGGACCGCAACATCATCCAACAGTGGCAAACCAGATGGGTGGCTGACCCACGAAGCCAACACTACAAGACCATAGAGAAACTCGTGTCGACAAAGAACAAGTTCCAATGTGCCTCAAGGAGGAAGGAGATTTTAATCTCATAACTCCGTATTAGAAAATGTACTCCGAATCAATACCTGTTTCTCTTGAAGCGTCATCCAGACGGAAAATGCCAGGTACGCCCTCAGGAGGATGAAAATGTCCGGCATTTCCTCATGGAATGTCCGGCCCAGTCAATCCTGAGGGAAAAAAATAAGACTCTAAACAAATCTATCTGAGATGAGTTCCATGCTTAGCAATCCAGCGAGTGTGGACTTCATTTTCAGATGGATGTGCAAAAATCGGAATAATTTAATTAAATAGTTACTATTTCCGTAATATTAGTAATACTATTATAATTTTTATAATTTAACCTTACACCTATTACGATTCTAATACTTCTTATTTCATTACAATATCTAACACTAACTAACAAGACCAAATCATCTTATTCATGCAACGGACTTTAATCAATTAAATAAATAAATCTAATTTTCGGTTGATTTTGACGCTCATAGNTTACAATATCTAACACTAACTAACAAGACCAAATCATCTTATTCATGCAACGGACTTTAATCAATTAAATAAATAAATCTAATTTTCGGTTGATTTTGACGCTCATAGAAGGCACAGAAAGTGCCGAGGGCCTAAGCGAAATTGAATTTATTCGAGCAACAATAAACGATTAATTGTATATAAACTCGTGGTGTTCTCGATTATTTAGTTCTCTCGATTTGTGGTCTTACTTGTGGTCGGTGAGGTAGCATATCTTACAAGAGCTCGTAACACAAGATAGTCTAAGACTATTTTTCCTATGTTTGCAAAACCCTAACCGTAATCCTAACCTATTATTTTTTACTGTCTATCGAGTTTACTTAACTGCTTTTAAGCGAATGATTTGCTTTGTCATGCATCCGCTAAAATTCAAGTTCGATTTGTGTCCTCGTATATCAGCCTATAACCTATTTTTAAAAATTGTTTATTTTCATGAATGCCACATCGACAGATCACCAGATGTCGTCATTAACCATACTGGCTCGCTGTTGTCCACCCCGCCGTTTTCTATAAAAGCAAGCTCGCTCGTTCAATTCATTCTTTTAAATTGTAGCTCCTTAGAAGATTTTGTAATAAATCGCGGGCCTAGAGCAGTTGAAAGAAATTTTTGACTTATTTATTGAGAGCTTGCGTAGTTGTAGCGAGAGTGTTAAGGCGCAATGATTAATATGATAAAGTTATTTATTTAGATAACTACTGTTTTTCTAATCTTAACCATAACCCTAACCCTAACCTCGAACCCTAACCTTAATTTTCCATGATAGCTCGCTGGTTTTCTTTATAAGCAAACTCGGTCGCTCAATTCTTTCTTTGAAAATGTAGCTCATTTGAAGATTTTTTTTAATAAATCGAGAAAGTCTTGACTTATTTATTGAGAATCTGCGTAATTATAGCGAGAGAGTTAAGGTGCAATGATCAATTGTGAAATTGCTGTTCATAAATCATTGGAATTATTTGATTTGAGATCATTGCAATTATTTGATTTGAAATCATTGGAATTATTTGATTTGAAATCATTAGAATTATTTGATTTGAAATCATTGGAATTATTTGATTTGAGATCATTGCAATTATTTGATTTGAAATCATTGCAATTATTTGATTTGAAGTCATTGGAATTATTTGATTTGAGATCATTGCAATTATTTGATTTGAAATCATTGGAATTATTTGATTTGAAATCATTAGAATTATTTGATTTGAAATCATTGCAATTATTTGATTTAAAATCATCCGGATTTATTTATTTAAGTGTCACCTGATAATGATTTTAACCATTGTTTTCTGCCATATTTGCCAGATCACCAGATGTCGCATCAATCTTAATGTTCCCTGTTGGCTCGTTGTTCACCCCACCGTTCTTTATAAAGCGTGCTTGCTCGCTCATTTCTTCCATTTACGATGTAGCTCGTAGAAGATTTTTAATAAATCGAAGGCCAGAGCAGTTAAATGGAAGAGTTGACTTATTTATTTAGAATCTTCGTAATTAATAGTAAGAGCGTTAAGGCGCAGTAATTAATTTTTTTGCATAATTTTCTAAGCCTAACCCCCTAACGCTTATAAGAGGTCGTATCACGAGAGAGTCTAAGGCTACTTTTCCCAGGTTTTCGTAACCCTAAACCCGGGTGTTCTCGTATTTCTAACCCTAACCCTAAATTTTTCATTTTAACAACTTGTCTCAGCAATTTTAAAACCATTAAATATAAACAAGGAACAATCACATATCTATCACAATTAAACGTCAGAAATTATAGGATTCCAAGAAGTCTGTCAACGCAACAAATCCGGAGGAGAAAACAGTTTTACATAATCTACTTTACGTAAGTGTGTTGACGCAGCAACCTGGTTTTCGTCTTCATACTATTCCTCCTTTGTAATTAAATTACGTGATCAAAACAATTAAAAAAAAACAACAATGAATAACTATGACTTACTGTTAAAGTAAAATTAAAAGTAAAAATTGTTAAAGATACAATCTCGAAGACGGGAATTAAATTAACTTTATAACAATAACTTAATAACAATTATTAATTTAAATGATGTATAGTATCAACTGCATATTTAATCAGCATTAAATCATTTTAGAATATTCTATTTAATTTAAATTTAAATTAGTAACTTATTTACGTGCTTATTATAAATAAGCTTACTTATTACTTATTCTATTAATTAACTTTAACCATGTAATAAATATAAATAAATAACTAATCACAAAATTAAATACTAGTTTAACAATGCAGCTGATTATGTTTTTATCATTTCAATTTAAGATTCTTTTATGGCTAATACTGACAGTTACTGGTTAGTCAGCAACACGTTAAAGACCTACTTTATATATTTAAGTAGGACACGACTAAAGATAAAATGCTAATGAGACCGTTGAGTTCAACACGAAATGATGAAGAATCACTAAAGGACTTCTGCGAAAGGGTCTTTTGGTTTTCGTTATCTGAAAACGTAATGATTATATCATTAAACTAATTCCTTTCAAACGTAATGATTATATCATTAAACTAATTCCTTTCAAACGTAATGATTATATCATTAAACTAATTCCTTTCAAACGTAATTGCATCTTAATTATTGTTTTACCACTCTTAACCAAATATTTCTATTGTGTTGTTATAACCGTGGCGAAAGGGCATTACTTAATTTTTTAATTAATTTTATGTTGTCTTATATTTGCATGTAACAAAAGCTGTAGCATTCCACAAATCCCATAACATTCTATGGAAGATCTAAAACATCTCAGGCATCCCTATTGTATTGTTATATACATAATGTTATATACCTCATCACGTATAGAAATACTATAGAAGTCAGATTATCAGTTCTATTCAATGAATCGTCCTTCAAGGTGTGTTACACAATAATGGTTAAAGGGAATATTAAGTAAGAGTGGTAATAGGTAATGCAACCACCTTGATTGATGAGTTGCTCAATAAATCAGCTAGTTAACTTGCTAGTTTACGGACCATCGGTTACCATAGCTAACAAATCATCACTAACCTTTCAGCAGCTCGACAGTATGAGTGGAATTCCCAAGATCGTTGATGGCGACAAAATCATATTTTCCAAAGTGCTTCCAAGACACTCTGAAAATAATTAACGTGGCGCGAACATGCTCTTCGTTGGTCTGAAAATGATTTTGTTAACATAATTATTATTATTAACATTAACTCAAATGTCGCAAAAACGTTTCTCAGCACTATATTCACAACTTCAAAATAGATAGAATATTAAAGGATTTCCTAGGCATATTTGTATTATGTTCACATCTCACCCCGTTGATAATTTCAGTTTCAGCAAAGTACTCCCCATTCTTTTGCTCAACGGGCATAGACCCATTATGGAAGATCTTCATGCGTTTTATGCCAGGTCGGGCATTGATCAAGCAGGTAATGCTGAAGTTTTGAGCGTTAGCTTCGGCTAGGATTTTCTTCTTGCAAATGAATTTAGGCCTAACTTTTAATAAACATTAATTAGACAATCAATAGATATTCACATAGCATAAACAAATTGACATTCATATTTGTTTAAATTCTTTAATCAAAAGATTTAAAATGGATTACAAAGATTTCAAATTTCCCATATCCCTTGTTAGGTTTTGAATAAATTTATTAATTTATCACCTAAGTAATGCTGATCTTGTAGAATTCACTTACATTCGCTTAATTCAATAAATATTTCGGCTTTTTTCATTCTGAGTTTTTCATCCGGATACTCAGCTACTTCAGCAGAGCATGCGATATTTTTTTCATGATAAGAAAATGATATCTTCAACCCAATTGAATTTTCCACATCATTTTCCGTATTTTCAATATGATCCAATGGCGTCAATGTGGAGTTTAATAGGAATTTCTGTAGACCTCTGGGACCCTTGCCAAGCAGACAACTGGTCTTTTAAATTCATGAAAAATAATTTTTATTTAATGTTGTACCACGAAATACAAATCTTTTTATAAACTTACTTTTTCTTTAAACAAGGAGGTTATGTCATAGAGTTTATCTGAATCGACGGTTCCGTCAACGAAAACAGTAAAAGAAGGCTTTGGAAAGCCACCTTCTGATTCGCATCTGATCATAACAAATTCGTTTTCGCTTGCCCTGAGAGTTTCGTTTGGGGATAGTGGATGCCACGTGTCTGAGGATGGATTGTATTCCGACCATTTCACTCCCGCAACTGGTGCTTTTAATAGAAGTTGCAATTTTTTTAAAGTTTAATGTCAAGTCCTACAATTGTAAGTTTAAGATTAACCGTGATTGCTGAGGTGATATCAATTAATGTATGCATATTATCGAGTTTCGATCAATTTATCTTATTGTTGTAACCCTTTCGAAAGGGCAGTAATTAATTTTGTAACTGATTTTATGTTATATTTAGATTGTTTTGGGGCAGCTACGAGAAAAGAAAGTTCTTTAACACTATTGGAATCTTATCTGATTGCATGAATTTCTGTGTGCTTCAGATGAGAATGTTTTATGGAAATTTCAGTGCAGTGTTTTCTCAGACCTAGTTGAAATTATGAAATGAAATTAAAATTTCACATGTTTATTTCCAATGTTGTGATGTACGTATAATTTACTCTTGACATTAAAACAGTAGCTACATTGTGGTTAAACTATTACAGCTAATTTAATCATTTATCAATGTCCTAAATACATTTGTAATAAATATGAAATAATGCTGACTAATTTCCACTCACTCACGATTTGTAGAAGTTCAACTTTGCTTTCTACAGTTTGATTTCCTACAGACATCCTACATGAATAATAGCCAAAATCTTCAGTCGATGCATCTGGAAACATTGAAAATAGAAAATAATAAATACTTTAAATTTTAATATCCTTTAAATCATTTAAGGACTGTATTAACAAAGAAATTCACTTACTACAATTCCAAATTCTACTGCAAATTGCACTCCATATTGAATTAGATTAAATTTTGATTCATTATATCATATTACATCTGTTAGAAAACCCCACAATGCTTTCATCACTGCATCCTTCGACAACGCGTTCAGTTTTTAGACAAGCATTGACATGACATTCAGAACTAACGATCAATGGTTAGTTTGTATTCTATACGACTGTAATCCCCAGGTGTCACGAGATGATAGGAAGAGCGGTAGCGCTTGCTGTCAAATATATCTTCATTAAGAAAGTGATTCGTTGCTATCTCCAGTGACGTCATATCTCGTAGGTTATTCTTAGACAGAATCTGGGGAAAAGTATCAGAAGTCCTTATCATGTCGGAATTGAAGACGTGCTTCAAAAGGACAGTGACTGGACTCATTTCCTGGTCTAGAATCTCGGTGTGACAGGTCACTATCACTGATTCACCTTCTGCTACAAGTGTCTTGTTCAGTGAGATAGAAGCACGCTGACTAGCTACAATGGCAGGAATTTGGTTATGGATGAATATTTTTGCAACAGTGTGGACAAATAATAAAATAATTGTTAATTTTGGCAAAGCGAAACTATTAAGCATGTCATTTTAAATGAAGAAGGTGACGTACTGTCGAATTTAAGCATGAAAACGACAATGAAAATATTATTTATCCGGTGAATATTAAGTGTTTTATTTTCAGAAAATGACTTGAATATTGCAGGCAGTAAGTTAAATCAAATACGAGTCAATACTGTTTGATGAACATGCAACGGTTTCAAGAGTGAAGAATAATTTGATGCCCATACAATGTTACGATGCGTAAGATAAGGATAAATAAAAATTTAGTAAAATAACAATTTAAGTTTTGTTGTAAAAAATCTTCTTGGAAGGCTTGGAAAGAACACGATGAAAAGAACATGAAAAGTTTTCAGGATTTGTTAAATAAAGAGTTTGGGAGCTACAATTGTTAAGAAATGAGATAAAATACATTATTGACATTTATATAGGTTATAATTTAAAACTTTGATTTTAATAAATATGGAAATTTATGCACCCAAATGTTTCTGGTTGTTCTATGTAATCTTGAATATTTCAAGTTTTCATGAAATTCGGACTAATGTTCATGTAAATTTGGTTACTCCGTAAATCGGCGTTTTAGTACAATATGTCAAAATTAAGTTGTACATAATTTATAGCCAAAAATTCTGTCTGGCCATAGTTGCGCGCTTTACTTTGGAATCGCCAATTCGATATGGCAGAACATTTTTGTGACTATTTATAACAGTGAGGTATTTTCTGAGACACCATCTTAAACAGCCATCTAGAGGCGATGTAATATCAATTGTTTTCATTTTTTAAATTTAATTTTATATTCATACATCCGGCATTTTTTAATATCAAAAACACATTTGCCATCATTATATCGAAAATTATTTTATAAGATAAATATTTCAACTTTTGGACAATTTACGGAGACATTCTAGTTTAGTTTTTGTTTGATGTGAGATAGAGTTTAAGGGCTTTGATTCTTCGTAAACTGTAGCGTAGTTACTAGAGATGGGAATGAACCAGATCCCAGTTTGAAAGAATAGAACTAGAACACCAACCTTTTAAAGAACCGAAGCGTAAAAAAAAATATTTACAGGAACCCGAACAGAACCGAACTCAGGTTAATTGAGAACTCGAACCTAAATAGAATAGCATATTTCAAGGTTCTTTCCCATTCATTTTTTTTCTTTCACTTGCTTTCACTGATTGCAAGTTCATACTTTAAGACCTGACGCGAGGGAAAATTATTTTTGACTGCTTTCACCAGATAGCTCGAGCAAAAGATCTATTATCTATTTACCTAGACGCACATTCCTAATCTTGCAACTAACCTTCTCCGGAATTTTCTTCGTTAAGCAAGATGGAGACAGTGGTTGATATTACAAAGCAAGATATTGAAAAGCTATTAAAGTGTAATGACGATACCAAGTTTGAAAAAGTAGAGGTAGTGTGAACTAAAAGCCAGCATTGGCAATACTTAAAGGATGCAAAAGTTGATGGCGAAAAAACTTGAGATGCTTCTTTTTCTTAAATATATCATGAACATTTGAAATATTTTAAAATAAAAGATGCATATTTTTGGCACAATGTACTGTGTTGATGTATTTCATTGCGAATTTCACATTATGTCGTTTCAATAACCAGAACAGAACCGAACCCATGTTTGCAAAGAACCTCGAAAACACAATTTTGAGTTCTTTTCCTATCTCTATTAGTAACCTAGTCGGATATTCGAGTTTCATATTCATAGAACAAAATAATTGTTAAACTTTATAATTACTATATAATTTTATAAAATTTAAGAACTTTAATTTTATTTTTATAATTTAAGAACTTTATAATTACTCCTTATCGCAATGAATAGCAATATAAATGAATGTTAGAGAACACCATAATAAAAGGAGGGAATCAATTGAGGAAAATCGATAAGACTTACAAGCGACCACTCACCCAGCTGCAAGCACCGTAGCAACTGAGCTAGCTGTCCTTTATTCACCAAGTTATTTATTTTCAGTACACATTCAGAAATAAATTCTGACACAAATAAACAGTAGATTGTAGCATTTAACTTTTAACTTTAGACGTAAAAAAAATACATTCATTTGTATTCTCCGTCATGCCACGTTGGAATTTTTAAGAATTTTTAAGTAACTCATATTTAATGTCTCGTAAGCTATGTTGCTACTGTTCAATTCCTATGTTCTTAAATTATATTCTTAATGGCACCCTTCAAGACGTCACTAAGCGTTATTATCAAGAAGTGATCACAGACATCAGCTACAGCACAAAAACAAAACGTTTACTCTCCCTCGTACTCTCTCTTCGACTTTCATCAGAGATCCTAAATGCTTTAATTCTCCCGTTTCAACATCATTTAGGTAATCCGGTTGATTTATTTTATCTATGCATAAACTAATGTTTTAATAAGTCACTCAACTTTCCATAGCATTCTGCAATCCTATCAAAGTTGTACTTTCAACGTTGGCGGAGATTGCGAAAATTAGATCATAAACATATGGCTTTTAGAAATTAAAATCATTCATTGTATTGAGAAAACAAATGAATTGAATAATGCCTGCTCTAACCGTTGCAACCAAAACATTTTTTGTTTTTTTATAAAGTTAATATGAAAAATATCCACTATTAGACAAACAGAAGACAATGAAAAAATCAAATTATCAAACGACTTTGTCAAAAAAACATATTAAAACATGTTATTAAAGTTAAATAGAAACAACTTAGCAATATTAACAACAATAAATGAACAATAACAGAAAAGCAAACCTGCGAAATGGAACACGAATAGAGCCATTATAGCAAAATTGAGGGAAAAGAGGATCATTTTCTTTTCCGCCGCTTAGAGTTGTCTGCTCACTTTGTAATCTGTCAGTTGTCAAATTTATCTCTTAAATGATGAAAGTAGGGAACCTTTAGCATCAACCATTTTTTTTTATCTCGTTAAGATTATTAGCGATAAATTAGCTGTTAAGAATTTTATGGGATAGGGTTTATTGAAGTCTGTTAAAATTGCAATATTAGTATGCCAGTAGTTAGGTTCAAAATAAGTTTGAGTAAGCTCTATTATTGTAAATTTAATTACCTGTGCTATTTTTACAATATAATATTTTTAGCCAAATTTAATTTCTAGAAGAATTCGGAAAGCAATAACTTATGATAGAATTCGCTATACGCATTCCTAAGATTGAAATATAGCAACAACAAGTATTATAATCATTTAAAAAGCCTTCAGTCGACCCGGTGTTCATTTTATGACTGCATATTATTTAGTCGACGTTATCAGATAATGAGTCTATTGAGATCAAAATCGAGGTGCTGCGTAAGGGTATCTTCTAGAATATCCCTATATCTCAGACATTCCAGCAGTTGATTAATTGATATAAATGTAATTGATCTGTAGTATAATTTAATTCATATTATTAACATATTAATAATTCGTGGCCTACAAGCATGTTGTGACGCATTTTCGAGCACTCGGCTGTAATCTTGACAAATAATAATTGCAGCTTATTTTACTAAATTCATAAAAAATATCATTTACAATGACAATCCTACCCAGATGCTGAACCGAGGCAAAGTTATCGATCGCAGAGCACTGTCACGAGCAAAGATTTTAAATTCACGAACGACCTAATTTTTAGCTCGCATACCTTCGATTTTTATTTAGTTAATGAATTTATTTATAGGTTTAAACTTAATAATTAGGAATATTTATTTACCATGTAATTTCAGTGAACAAGATGCAGGATGCTGTGAAACAACCAGTTATTTGCGAGCGAGTTGAAACGAACACATGAATGAAGCTGATGAGAGACAATGAGGTACTTCGATAGAGGGTTTCTTTCGAACTTCGGTGCCTCTTACTTAACATAACATTAACAATGTTAAGCGAAAGTTAATAAAATGCACAATATAAACTAGTTGAAACAAAAACAATAATGAAAACTTTTTATGTTCTTCAATTCTTTGAATAAATGTCTTGGCATTAACTCTCACCCTGTTAAAAACGTTGAGTTTCTTATTGCAGATTTCATTTCTTCACAGAAATGTTTGTTCCGGTATATGTATATCATTTTCGAAATAAGAATTCCAAAATACCAGGTGTTGCTTCATGTATAGGCTTTATTGATTTTATGGTTTATCCATATTCTAATTTAAACGTAACTTGACATAATATAAATTATAAAATAAAATTTTAAAAACGGCGTGCGGGTTGGCTGAAGAATGGGTTGCGTTCCTGCCAGGGTTTCTCAGACAACGCGGATTCGGCTCATTTCAGTTTACGGAACAAACTTTCTTTACCAAATACCAATTTGGAATCAAATGTGTCAGTTCAATCAAAGTATTTTATTAATTAACAACACTATACAAACATATTAAAATTCAATCTTAAGCTACAATGAAAAGAATTGTTCAAAAATAAGTCCCAGAAAATCTTATTCACCGAGGTTTTTCCAAACCATGTAAATCTACTGCTAGGGAATCTTCCATTGCAACTTCAGGTACTTCAATGCTTATGATCATACAATGAGTTAAGGTTTCTGGTATCATTCTATTTCTTATTTTTTCTTATATTTATTTCTTGCCCCAACAAACATGAACAGATGGGACCCTCAAAAGGTGCCCAGCCAAATCCTGATTTCATTAATCACGGGTTTAGGTATATATATATACTACATATAAGCATATGCTTATACAGTTACAGTATATAATTATAATATAATAAATGTAATATATACCATATATATTTTATATATATAACATTGAAAAACACAAAAGTGGATTATTACAATATCTTTAAGGAGATTAAACAAAATATTGATGCAAAATTACTGTGGATGTACATCAAAAGTACTTGAATTAAAATCAAAATCTTTTAAATGTTCATGCTAAAAAAAATCAGTTACGTTATAATTCAAGGAGTTTTTCTTCTTTTCCAACTGCCAGCTCCTCTGTCTCTAGCATTTCCAAATCACTTACAAAGCTCAATCTCAAAAATCTCGAATGGTGGCAGTTGATGTGTTTGGGTTCTTTTTTACAAATTAAATTTTATTCTACAAATAAAAAGATAAGTCGTATTACTTTATAAATAAGTTAAATAATTAAAATTCAATTTATAATTACAACAGAACAAATTGTTAGTTAATCTAAAAATTTACAAAATGAAAGCCATTTGATTAACCAAATACAAAATTCATCATTGTCCAAAGGCCTTTCTACCATACTGCCCCATCAGATGGAACTTTCTAGCCATATCGTCCATCATTATATGATATGTTTCATGATTCTCCTGGTTGTATTCTCCGTATTGAACCACACATTGGGTGTCAAAGCAGAAATATGAATTACGTGTATTAAAAGTTATTAAACTAATAGAAAATTTTATACAAACTAATTTGTTTTTACTGCAACATATTTTAAAAGTTCCACATTGATTGAAAATTCGTAATCATTGCTAATTGGTAAATTTATTCCCTCAGGAACATCAATATCATCATCGTTTTACTGCATGTTTTGTACAGTTGTACAATATTTAACATAATATTTATTGTAACATATTTAATGTTCTCTTCATAGTCCCCTGATTCCTGATCATCTGGCTAACCACCTTCTCCTAGTCTTTTTTTGTATTTAGCTGATGGAACACAACCCATTCGGCCAACCTGCACACCCATTCTGCATTGAAGCAATATATCAGGAATGAACATGAACTTAACTGACAATATTTCAATAAACTTAACTCATCAAAAATACTAGAAATCAATACTTGGGAAGACAGATGAGATAACAGGGAATAAAATGACTAAGATGAGTCATGTGATGTGGATTGAAATCATTTCAGATTGAGGTAATGGGGATTGAAACAAATGATTAAATTGAAACGATTTTGATGGAGAAAAGGGCTTATTTATTTTTGTTATCTGACCCTCCTTTGGTTTTCTGTACAATTTATAATTTTAATTTGTTAAACGGGTAACACATAACAAGTTACAAAGGATTGACTTAAGACAACAAATTAGGACTATCAACTTGACATAACAAATTGGAAAATTTAAAACATACAATAAATATATTCATGATATGTTCAAATAGCCCATTGAGCAAGCTCTTCAGTTATGTTAAACTCATCAGTTTTACTATTTGTATCTTCAAAATCCATTTCTTCTTCTGAAATTGGGAAACATAGACCATGTATCTTCATCAAACCATTAATATAATTCATCTTCAATTGACTCTGATGTATTCTTGAATGATTTTTTCAATTTCATTATCTGGAAGAGCTTGATCAGTTGGATTTCTAAATCTAAAAACTTCATTCATATCTGTATTGGAGCAGGAAGGAACATGCTCAACATCATCAACGTTTATCAACTTGAATATTATAAACTCACTTTCTTGAGTTCAACTCGTGACAACGACAGAAACTATTTGATAACAAATCAACAAAGGAACAATTTTACCGCTAAATGAGATGTTATGATGAGTCTCCAGACACTTTCACAATGAAGTCTAGGGGAGTTTACATTAACAAGCTAAATGTTATACTATTTCGAAGAGATTATTTCAGTTTAATATCTGTATGAGGATTGTTGAAACCAGCTATTTCAGCGCTCTTGACAAATTTTTCAAGCACTATTCTGTCTCATTACTCAGACAAATGCATTTTTCGCGCAATAACACGTCAAACGTTCAACCTAGTTCAACCAACAGAAATTTGACATAAGTGAAATTATTTTTACTAATTACTCTCTTCAAAAAATTATATTGTCAATGGGCTTATGTCTGCTTTGTTTCTTTGGCAATTAAATGTGGACCTTATGAAATATGTAAAAAAAAATTCAAATCCTCAAGTAGTTTCTGCATAGAGAAAAGTAAAGTCGTAATACAAATTTATGATTTCTTTGATTCTTCTAGAGCCGACATTGATTTAAAGGTCTCAAATCGACTAGAAAATGACATAATCTCAAACGATTTGCCATTAAATCTGTCTTCAATTTCTTTGATGGCACTTTCACAATACTTCTTCAGACATGTTAATTTTTACATTTTCATCTTCAATCAGGGGCTTTATCTTATTTTCTATTTATTTAAGTAACTGTTGATGTGGGGGCCCATAGCGAGATAGCTATGCCACTGCATACAGCCCACTATCGACGCTTAGCTACTTGGAAAATACTTCAAACCTAAACCAATTCTCATCCAATCAACCAGAAATTATCACAGCATAAAATCACACTAACGCTTCAAAACTAAGAACATGAACTTCTAACAACTTTATGGAAAACCACAATTATCTTAGTGTCATAATAAAGTATTATTATTAGTCTTTCATTAAAGGTCTTATGACAGAGTTAAAGACTGAATATTTTGAGAGAGCGATCCAAACTGACAGACGTCAAGAAGGAAGCAGATTCTCCGAAGCACACACCCGTGGCAGTGGCAGTGTGGTCATTGAAGACTGCCAATTCTGTCCACTGCTTTGACAAGTAGATTCTGAAAATTGGCCCAGTAAGTAAATGTTCAAAATGATGTAGCAACATGCAAAATATAAAATGACTCTTACCTGACATCTGTGCCTCCAACAGCAAGATAGACTCCACTCTGATCAAAATTAAGGTTCTCAACCTTATAATTTTCCTCAAGTGTTATGTTTTTAAAATTTTTCAGCTTCCTTAGATCCCAGAGTTTTATCACAGCATCCTCAGCTGCTGTGGCCAAATGATATCCATTCTCAGAGAATGCAATACTGGTGATAGCACCTGGTGACCAGAAAAGTTGGCAACATTCTTCAACTCCTTCAAATCCCAGATTTTAATAACACTTCCATCTGTACCTGTGCCAAAGATCATGCCATCTGGGTGGAACTTTCCACACGTCAAAGCTAAAAAAAAGAATTATATATCACATCATGTGATAGCATGAAGACAACCATTATTGATCCTTAAAAATATAAAACAAATTTTGCTGAGGTCATAAATCCATCTCAAGCAAACAATTTCCTCCAGATATCCACAACATACCTTGATTACTAGTTTCATCCTTTTTCTTGAGTATAACCTGTCCTGTCCTTATATCAGAAAAACCCCAAAATCCATCAGTAGAACAGCTGAGTAGATAATCTCCTACAGCATGCAAGCTCAAGCCAGTTACCGGCCCATCATGTGCCCTTATGACATGAGCACAAGGAGATGACCTTTGAACCCCCCAAATACGAGCAGTACTATCCTGGGAACCCGTAATGACGAGATCCTCACTTGGGTGATGTACAACACTAGTAATAGCCTTGCTGTGGCCCTTAAGAACTGCCACTATAGTTTCTGAACTTTTGTTGAAGACAACAGCATTTCCATCATTTCCTCCTGTGACAATCTTTGAAGTGTCTTTCAGGCATATGTCAATGGATGTGATACCTGGATCACCAACACCATGTAGACCACTATGAGATGCTGTCTGCTTGTAATTCTTTATATCATCTGGAGTTGCCAGACCCTCTGGAACAACTTTACCTCTCATCTTGCGTTCAGCAGTTAGAAGTAAGGCCTTGTCTTGCAACTGTATGACAAAAGTGTAAATTGTGAGCCAAAGTGAAGATATCTGAATTTTGTTCTAAGAAATTTTGACAATGCAGGAAATCTATCAAATTGAATAACCAAAATGTTGTAAATTCACCTTCTCAGCTATTGTTTGGAATGCATGGTCCTCTTCGGTGACAGTCTTATGATCCTCTGTCTCCATTTTCATGGTTTGAGCCTGTGGAACAGGCATGGCATGGGCAGGAGCAGTAACTCCAGACGCGGCCGTTTGGGGCTTAAGAGTCGCAAGAGCTTCTCTTGCTGCTGTGACTTCCTTCTGGAGACGCGAGATAACTCTTGAAGCCGAATCATGCTGATAGAGAGTATGGCTCAGTTCTTGTTTTACAGTCATGTGTTGCTTTTTTTCAGTGTAATAAGCAAGCATGACTGCATCCTGAAAAAGTTTAGCAATTAAAGATGAGGTTTTAAGAATGAAACTAAAGCATTAAGAATGCAATGTATATTTTTTGCTACATCCAGAATTATTGGATGTTCATTTACATTTAATTACCAAACTTGGCTCATGGAAAGTAATCACACTATGCAAAGACGGGTGTTGCTAAACAAGCCAAAGTCTTACCCATTCATCAAGCATCAACTTGCACAAAGCCGGGATACTGGTGCTATTGGGTGGCCTCGGCTTAGCCAATGGTGGTGCTGAAAAGAAAGCCAGATTAAAGTTATTTGGACAAGTACATATATTTAGAACTACGGGCGACTTGCTTTTAATGTCAATCAGTTGATCGACAGTCAATGGTTGCTCGGTAATTGGATCTGTTCCAGTTTGTGCGATATATTTTTCCACGAGTCTTCGTTCGTAAATGTGACCGTAAGGCGACAAAACTGGGTTTTCAGGGACTTCATTCGAAACTATAACAAACGAAAAATAATTCCAGACTAAAACTTCTCACAAAAAACGAATTCGATAACAAAGTAAGAACATATAAAAATGGCCTGAAGCGCATTACTTGAACAAACAAGCGCCATGTCAATATCTTTTCAAATCGCTAGAGATTTCTTCGTTCGATGTGGAATCGAGTGTTCCCGTTATAGACATCGTAATTTTTAATGATTGTTATTAAAATAAATTTGAGAAAAAATTTATTAAATAAAAAATATAATAAATATAAATTTAAAAAAAAATTATTATCAAATGAACATTTATTTATATACATTACAATTTATTAAAATAAACATAATACTTACAAAATTAAATGTATTTTAATGTTAAAATATTAAAGAAATTTTAAAGTAAATGCAAAAAAAGGTTAAAATGTTTTTATTATGAACATATGGGTATTTGTTTATAAAAAGCTTCATTTTTAATTCAAACTCTTTTGGCGGGGGCCTATTTGGTCCCAAATGTCGTCGTGCTGTTTCACTCTTGAAGAACACTTTTATTAAAATAGTTTTCAAAAGATATCTTAATCTACAGCTCTTAGGATCTCTTACGAGTTATTTATTATTTGTGGTGTAGTTATTGTATTAGTTTTTGTTTTGTTTTATTGAAGTTCGTTACATAACTAAGATGGTTTAGACGTCTCTAAAGTGTCTAGATTATTTTTATTATTTTCCCATTTTCCTAACGTTTAAAAAATATATATCTTATTTATTTTATTTCAATACAAGACGAAGGACAGAACACTAATATTGCAAGTGGGAAAAATGAGTACGACAGATACATCTATAAGACAAAACTCAATCAACCAATAGTTAGAAATGTAAACTCAAGTGGATTAATATAGCATCTAAACATTGATACAGTGACTGATGTGACAATCAACTTTTTCCAGGGGGTCAAGCCCTTGTACATCTTGATGAGATGACCATTTTTGCTTCTCGCCAAGTCAGGAAGGCGAAACAGTCATTCAGGAGGGACAACTGTCAAACATTTTTATTGCTACATGAGACAGATTTTATTTTATAGCTGTGGCCTCGTTTAGTGTAATAATTCGATGGATGATAGATCAGAGACGTTTTCGTATGACCATTTGATAGAACAAGATCCAAGATCAGTCTTCTGTGCTCCGATATCTTGAGACGAGTCAAATACGGAAGTAGATGGAGAGGGAATGGACCTAAATTTGAATTTATTTTCGAAAATGTGAGACCTTAGTTCTTCAATTTTAAAGAGACAGGCAATCAAAGCAGGGGTTTCGGCACCTGGCTGATTTGGCGCCTCTCCTTAACATTATCAGGGAAATTCGTAGCATCGCTGCTCTACTCTCATTTGATGTCCCGAAGCTTCTCATTACATCTTTTTATCCTATCAAAGATTGATTACGGCAATTCAACTCTGATCGGTCTACCTGCCTACCGCCTCGAGCTTTCTTCAGCGTGTCATCAATGCAGCTGCTAAAATCATAAACAACAAAAGAAAGCATGACCATGTCACTCCTCTTCTCCACGATCTCCATTGCCAGAGAATTGACTACAAAATCTCTTCACTCGTTTTCAAGTCTTTCCTGGGTCATGCACCGTCATACCTGCTTTTCACTCGCACTGCACAAATTCCTGCTAGGCGCGGGCTCAGATCAACAACCAGGGGCTCCCTCGTCATATCATCTGCCCGACGTGCAACACTGGATTGCAGGTCTATAGATGTTGCTGGCCTACAGATCTGGAATAGACTCTCCCCTAGATTATCAAGACTGATACAGCCGGATTTCACTCCGTCCTCAAAACCTTCCTCATCATAGATAGCTTCCCTCTACATTAGTGGTCTTGAAGTTCTGTTGTGCCACTCTAATCAAACTCTGTATCGTTATTATTAATTTGGTATCCAATTTTGATGATTTGGTCTCCACCCTATCAACGCTGCTGATCAAAAATAGGCAAATTTCTTGAGAAGGTTGGGCAAAGGTTTTGGAAACAACCGAAATGGCATCCATGTTGATATCATATGACCCTAACCCTGGTCTGGCCTGTTATAAGGGTTGAAGTCACCAACTTCCGAGGGATGCCAATGCTTCCATGACCTTTAAGCAGGACAAGACGAAGCCAAATTGCAGACTTTTTGCAGGGTTATTGGTTCGGGGTATTGTTCTGCTGTCCGGGATGCTGTGAGATCGTCCTGTTGACTACTCCGCTGGATTGTCATGTTCATTCAGGTTGCTTTGCGATGTCGAGGTGGCCACTGTTGATTGATTCTTAAATTCAATGATTCAATAGGTTCTTTTAATTACGAATACAAATATGACATTGCATAGGCTGTTTACATAAGCGTCTGTGGGGTCATCAGTGTTTTTAAAATTAATTACGCTAGCGTTCACTTTTAATATTCAAAAGTATCACAGGCAGAAATTGTTGATTCTGGTAAAGAATTCAACTTCATTTTCTAGTATCGCTCATTGCTCAAATTACTCATACAAATTAATTAATATACTTACAATAATTTAATTCTAAGTTACGTCTAATTCAAAATTTCATGAACATCTCTTGTGATTGTTAAAGGTTATATTTTTGCTTCCGAGCCTGTTTTACCGCCCTTATAAAATGTGAGTTGTTTGAATTTTATATTTAATGGTTGTTAATGCTTGTTGTGCTTTAGCGTTGGCCATTATTTATTTTTGGTTTATAAAGCTCGTTATATTTTTGGATTCGCCAAATAACGTTATATTCAAATAGTCCGAGTTGGAATGTTCTGTTGGATTTAAGACTGTTTAGTTCATTTGAGTAACATTCCAATAGTTTTACTGTAATTTGTTTTATTTAAGAAAAAATGGATCGGTTAAAATCCCAGGTCGCGACGATAAAGAGGATTTTGCATATTCAAAACCTTAAAAATTTGCTATTGCCTTTAAGATATTATTAATCTATTAAAAAAAATTTAAATAATTTTAAATGATTACATTTCCACAGAACATGCCATCTTCATGGAACTCTGAAAGCTGTCGTCTGCCGCGTATTTTGGTTTAGAACAGTGAGTTTATCGTAATCGTTTGATTGTCAAGATTTTGGATCAAGCGACAACTTTTACTTGGCCTCGTTATTTATCTATTTTTCGACAGTTATTTCCATCGACAATAAATTGTTCTACTGGAAGCTCAGTAATGGCTGGAGACACAAGTAGGAACAAATCAGACGAGGCGAACCATCCCGTCGTTTCTATGCTGAGAGAACTGGATGAAAGCTTTATTAGTCAAGCCAACCTAGACGGCTTTATGGATTTTTTGACTCTCACGAGTTCATTTTATGACGAAAATTCAGATTTAAACACTATGACGAAGTTCATAAAAAGGTATTTTCAATATGAGTTATGGTATGTTTGTTATCAGGGCCGATTAAGATATCTTAATAATCGCAACTTAAAATGGGCGATACACGCGGAGGCTGTGAATATGTAATTAGTGGTGATTAATTCCAGATATGTTGACTTCCAAGTGTTTGTGGATACTTGTCCTCATAATGTTGAGCAGCATGGTACATTTTTTCGGACACTAGATATATCCGACGAAAAGAAAAAGATATTTTATAAGAGTTTGGGTCAAATCTCCTTCTCCAACTTAGTACTTTCAAAAGAAATCAAGTGGACTGCTCTTAAGGTAATGGATGCGCATTAATTTTTTTTTTATCAAATTAACGCCAAAGATGTCGGTTAATCGGTTAAACTCATTTATTGCAGGAGCAATTTTATCTGGAGACATCTCCAATATTCAACAAATTTGACTCAACTGAAAAACTCAATCCAATGAAAGTTCTGAGACAAGTTGAGGGTACTCAGGGAAGCCTGTGGACATTCAGAGAAAAGTTGGTACAGGCTTACCTTGCTGCTTTTTATCAGGTGGACAAAATGCTTGGTGAGTTTAGGATTTTAATCATTAAGGAATTATAATTTTTGCTAGTAGATATATTCCCTTGATAGAAGCTGCATCTTCAAGAGTAAAAAGGAAGCTCATTGGTAAGAAACTGACTCAGAGCATCAAAAGAATGCCCTTAACTTTTGACATGTGGCTCATGACATTTGGATTAGCGCTAGAACACATTTCTCTCAAGAGTCATCTCCGTGATATTGCATCTGAATTCTTTGGGATCTGGAAATCATCTTTCATCGAGCTGTCAGCTCAGTCAACCATAAAGGGTAGACAGTGGATTAACAAAATCTCAACTAGTGGGAATGAGGTGAAAATAAAATTTCTCTAAGCTATACAGGTTTATCTATTTAAAGATCGAGATTACTGAATGTTTTAACGTGATATTTTGATTGATGTTTAAGGCTTGTTTTAATAGAGTTGTAAATGATTTATGTTAAACTATGACTAATAGTGCTAGATTTAGAGTTTTTCAATTAATTCCTTATTGATACATCTTTGCTCAACAGGTTGCATGCTCAGTCAATGACCATTTATCTTGTTTCTTTGTTGAGCTGATCTATGAGACCTCAAATGTAGACAATCTCGTGACTTTTAGTAACAGGTACGATGCAATACCTCGCGTATTCACCAAAGGGTTACTTATAACCATTTGAAAAGTGCAGCAGTGTTAATGTTTGATGTCATAATTCATAATTTCATAAGTAGACAATCTCCCTAAGAATATTAAAATTATTTATTTAATTACATAGCTCTTTAATTTTATCTGCAGTTTTAAATGATTTCATCTTTAATTAATTTGATCATTGCAAAAGATATTAATAATTTATAATGCCTTATATAATTATTTAAATTGGATCTCCATTTCTCTTATAGCATCTTGGAGAATGAGTCAATAAATTATTCAGGGTTGAATATCTCTAAAGGAAGAGCCCTTTACTGCCTCCATGCCATAGGTGGATTTTTAACCTTTTGTCCCATCATCTATGGTATTCATCTGACTGATATGAATATCAATGAGGGAAACATAAAAGCAGTTCTGGAGCCCCTCCTTAAAATACCTGTAAATGATATTCAAGTGAGGGCAATATAGCTTTCTTTTTTTTGTGCTCCATGACACTGTATAAATTGTTTTGCAAACATATTCTTCTTTATCAGTCTTGAGAACTAAGCCATCACAAATGTGTAAAACTCACAAGAGCCGAATTTTTAATAACTGCAAAACATATTTGCTACGTAAACATATTACGTGGTGCTTGAACCATGGCGCCTCCCAAGGATGTTTTGTGGATGTACAAGCCAGGTTGAGAACACGACATATACTAACCTTTGTCTTCGCCGTCGCTTACAGGAATGCACCACTGAGTTAACTTAAATGTGTTTTGAATGTGTCAAAATGCCAGTTGGATTAGTCAATAATACAAAGCCAAAGTTGGCATTTTAGCTTATTAGTAAATGCTTTAGCTAATGGAGGTGCTGACGTCGACTTTACTCAGATTAAATTAAGCTAAATTGCTTGTTATAAAGCACATGCTGGCAGCACTTTTCATGTTTGGTTATGTTGTTAAGAATAAGTTTTAAACAATCACCATTATTCAGGTGCTAAACCTGAGCAACAACAGCATTGGCTATAAAGGCACGAGGGTCCTGTTTCGTTTTTTTGTCCGAGCATCTGATCTCACTCATCTGGACATGAGTTGCTGCAACCTTGGGGACAGAGGTGTATCCCTCATAGTTCAGACATTCATTTGTATGCCACTTGTATACATCAACCTCTCAAGCAATGAGATTGGTTATTGGATTTTGAATACAGTATTTATTAAACAATTACCCATGCAGCAAGCATTGATAGAATTCTTCATTGTAGGAGAGTTTGGATCCAAGCTTCTATCCAAGAATCTCTGTTATGTTCCTAGTCTTGAATGGCTGGATCTATCTAACAACAACCTCGGAGCCGGGGCTATTCTGCTTGCATCGGTCATGAGCAAGTTACCTTGTCTGCGATTTCTGAACTTGGGGAGCAACAAAGTGGATGATGAGGGAGCTGTGGCTTTGGCACGACTCATAGAGGAGTCATCCACAATGGAGGAGGTGGTCATTTCGAGGAATATTATTTCAGGACGTGGTTGTCGAGCCCTTGCCGAGAAAGTCATCAGAAGCAAGAGCCTCAAAAGCTTGGATGTGCGGAACAACAAGATACCAAGTTCAGGTGGAAATATTAAACTCTTCAGTCCAAAGTCCTACTGCTTTTGTGTTATGCTTCTCATCAAAGTTTGCCATTTCCCTCATATCTTAACGCGATGTCAATTTTCTTAATGTCATGATCCGCAATATTTTTGTACTAATTTGAGAATAAAGTATTTAAGGTTTTATAACATTATGAATTCCCTTGCGATATCCAACAGGAGTCATAAAACTTCGCAAAGCAGCTCGATCTCATGGAACGTTGCAGGTATCTACATGGGAACAGAATCCTGCTTCTGATTTAGGGAAGCAAACCGAGGAAGGGGACACAGAGATGGAGCAACTTTTGGGGAGATTAGATTTTCAACTGTCCATAGCCATTTCCAAAGTAATTACATGATTCACATTGCTAGACTTGATAAAGCATAAAGCTTCATGAGTAGTTAATGTAAAAGTAATTGCCATAAAAAAAGGAGTCTTGGTTGGAATAGTTCGATTGACAAAGTAGCATATCATGCCATCAGGTCCCTAGGACTCTTGTGCCAATGCACTGATTAGCGACTTTGATGCGATACTACTTTAATGTCTCATGCAAGAAAACAACCCTATGAGCCATCTTGCACAATGTGCATCTAACAATTTGACTATTCTGCAAGTGCATAAGACTGTTGTGCGATGCATCAGAAGTTGGAAAGATCATGTATCCTGCAGAATCATAAACATCAAACCACTATATATGCATTCTAAGGTCAGTGGGGGCACGCTGTATGCCAAAGTAAAAGAGGGTGTGGCCCATCCTACTGGAATAGTGATTACCAATCCAAGTTATCAAAACCAAGCAAGTCCTGCTGTAACTCCTGCCATGGATTCAATTTCCATTGCCAATGGAGATGATAATCATGAGGTGAGTGAGCTTGCTTAAATTATCGCGCAGCATTCTTTCCTTTATGCATTATGTTCCTCTGCTTTAGATTGTCAGTGGAGAATCACAAAGTTCTATAGAAGAGAGCAAGTGTATTACAATGCATAGCGACATGAGAAACTGCAAGACAGATGATTGCAAGGAGGCAACATGGAAGTCAAGTCCAATTGGGACAAGATCAGCATCAACAGGAAAGATTAACTTCAGGAGATTTGTTAGTCTGCAGAGGAAAAGCATGTCTAGGATTTGCTCAAAGGACACAATTATAGAAATGCAAAATGCGGAGCAAAAGAAAGCGCATGCTGTTTATAACAAATGCTTCACACGATTTAATAGTCAAAAGCCTTCTTCAGATTTATGTTAATCCACCCAAGTTGCTTGCACTGAAAGCTCCAAGATGTGTAAGCAGCAATGTTTGGATGCCTAACAACCTAAGTGTCCTATGTTTTGTTTCTTTCAAACTTATGGAATAAAGTTTTGGAGTTTTATAAATGATGTATTATGAACCAATGCGCAGCATTCTTTTAATAATGAAAATTGGTTGTCTGTCAAAATAAAATGAGGATCAACAATCATGGGAGAACACTTCACTTCTTTGCATATGCCACTTGCATCAAATGGTTAGGAGTCATTTTGAACCCATTGAGAGAATCTTTGGCCTGACCAGCTTGAACTTCATTTTCATACTCAACAAAGGCAATATCAGCCCTTCCAGGTACAAGACGAACTTCTTTGAATCCAGGGTACCTGAAAGCATTTGAAA
Source organism: Hirudo medicinalis (assembly GCA_011800805.1). Classification (NCBI taxonomy): domain Eukaryota; kingdom Metazoa; phylum Annelida; class Clitellata; order Hirudinida; family Hirudinidae; genus Hirudo; species Hirudo medicinalis. The sequence goes on from MPNW01000300.1 coordinate 31,685, forward strand.
GAGGAATGTTAACATCTGATATTGAAATATAGGAGAGCTTATAATATCACAAAGGAAAATGAACATAAGTTGACATTGGCCATCTTTTACAGGTTTTGAGGTTCAGGCACAAAACCATTAGCAAAGCAAAGACATTTGAAAATATTTTAACTCACTGAGTGAAAAGCATCGAGAGCATAACTTCTGATGTTTCCTCAGGGAGATTAGAGAGAAAGAGGATGTTATGGGTGGATTCATCACTAATGTCGTAGGCTGTACCTGACCCCAATGGTTCTGTTATCATGTTGAGGTCAAAATGATATCTTTACATATAAAGTAACAAAAAAACAAAAGGCACAAAATAGTACAAATTTGTATTTGCATTTAGCCGATCTTTTGAGTGCCTTATGTGTCCGGATGGGATGTGAAGGCACTTTTTAATCGATCTGCCATTTATATAGTGGATAAGGGTTATCTGATAGGGGCGCTCCCTGGCAGTGCAGGCTGCGTTGTGAACACGACACATTACGATCGTTGCTATTACAACTGCATGTGGGAACGCAACCCATTTGGCCAACCTGCACGCCAGGTTGCATTTATTTGAGTGGGTAAAATATATATATACCATATGTAAGATCAGGATGTTGCTTTAAACAGATTTTTCCCTACCTTCGCCAAGCCCATTAGAGACATTTTGTTGAGTGCCTGTAGCAAGGCTAGCAGTCCTGCTGGGTAAGAACACAATTGGCAATCATATGATTCAATTGATATTAGTGTAATCAATGATCTTGAGGTGTCATCCCAATTGTGGTGGGATACATTTTCCATGCTGCATCACTTTGAATCTCAGTTTAAGTCACTGGTGTCAATTAGCCATTAGTAGTTAATTTTCACATTTTACCTATTTAAAAGCATAATTACTTCTAATACCTAATTCAATGAGCGACTTAATAGCTATAATAGACACACTTCCAAAGACTAATGAATGAGACGCTTGCTGACCTCGATTTTTTCTTCTTTGGCTTGGTTTGTTCTTCATCATCAGGCTTTCTCTTTGTTTTCTCCATGAAAGGGTTCTTGAGTCTTGCAATAGCCTCTGATTCCTTCTTTGAGTACTGTATTCTCTAAATAGATAAATATTTCAATTATGTCAGTTATTATCACTAGGAAGTGAACATAATATTCATTATCAATAGTGATTAAAAAATTTAATTGGTGAAAATATGGCCCATATTGTGAATGTGGTTTATCTTTGCAATTACCATTGGTTTATCATAGAAAGGAAAATTGTTTAATGCTCTCATGGCCAGGTTTGCACTTGATATCTCACTGTAGACAATGAAGGCCTGTCCTCTTGCACTTGGAGTCTTCATGGCCACAATGTCTAGTATTTTTCCAAACTGGGAGAAGAGTTCAAATAGTGATCTTTTCAGTTCTGTATAAATGCAAGAACCATTTATCTACAGATATAGGAATATATATTATTCTCTAAGATACTTTAGACATCAAGACCATTCCACCATCAACATTTTACATAAGGATATGCAAGTAAAACAAAATAAAGAATTTATCTATAGTTTTTGGGGTAATTTGTAAATCTAGATTTCTGGCTAAATTTCAATTTGCCATTATTAATTGGCTGTATTTGGAGAGATGGGCTCTTTGAATTGCTCTAGCAAAAATGGAGAACATTGAAATAATATTTCGAATCATGATAAACATGTCTTTCCAACAAAATTTTTATAAAAAAATGATTCAGTCAATGCATACCATCTTTTTTAACTTTGTCATTTAGATTGTTGACGTAAAGCGTGTAACTGGGTCTAATATCCATATTTTAAATCCTTTGTGATCGCGATCTCCTGACTTGCTTTAATGTCTGGTAAATATTACATCAACTTATGTATTAAACAATTAGTTAACCACAAATTTATTCTCGCATGATTTAATAGTGGATGAGTATTTTGTATCTAATGCCAATACCAAAAAAACACGATTAAAAAAGCTAATCACAAGAAAAACACACTTCTATTAACCAGTTATAGCGCTCGAGATCTCTATCTAAAATCGCTCTATGCAAAACAACCTAAAAAAAAGCGAGCTTTGCAAATATTGTAAAAATTTATTCACCTATTTATTCATATTGTTTCTAACGTTTCAAAATACAAAATAATGTAAAAAAAAAACTTAGATACTTTTTCTAATTGAATGATCATAAAATTCAATCTCATTCAAAACAAAAAATTAAATTTATTAAATGCACAACATCAGAAAAATTTAAATAACCTTAAGCTTAAGCTTAATCGCAAATTGAGTGGACCATGTGCTGATTAGACATTGAGATAAAAAATATTTGGTGGCGTGTTTTTCTACTTTTTTTAAACTTTTAACACTAACTAACAAGTCCAAATCATCTTAGTCATGCAACGGACTTTAATCAAATAAATAAATAATAAAATACATTTTACCTTGTAGCTAGAGCGCCGAACTCCATAACTCTGTTTTTCACTGAAAAAGTAAATCTGTGGTTCCTTCAATTTTTAGTTATTCTGAAAATATTTTGTGAGATGTTTATTTTTCGGTTTAGCATATTTTTATTTTACATTTGTACCATTGTGCGTCGAATAGTACAAAAATAATCTTCGCATCATTTCTAGTTTAGTCACAACGGTGAGAAATATACAAACTCTTGAGATTGTACTGAATGGATTACTATCACTGTACCAAACGCCACTTTATTTAGTTACCTTAAATATTGATTTGTTATCGCGTGTGTAAATGTACAATTATATTCTTGTTACTTTTATTTATATTTCTAATATTTACTTTGATTTGTATGAATTATTAGAGCATTATTATTAATTAATATTTTCAAAATTGAGACAGGCAGTCGCATGTCGCAAAGGGTATCTGCAGCAAGATTTTAGGATGGTAAATAAATTCCTGAATGCGACCTCAGGAACGTCATTTCAGCTTTCCCCACAGCGGCAAACCCTCTCACTAGATAAAAACGTTCTTTGCTCTTTACCAAAAGTCAGGAGGGAATTTACCTGTTGAGCTAACCAGCATGCTTAGTGTTGCATACTTGCATTTGAATAGTCATCAGGGTATAACGACTAAATGGAACAGAAATTGTTCTCAAGATACCTGTGGTTGTCCACAAATCTACATCTTCAAACCATGTACAAGATCAAATCCTTGTTAAACAAGGTTCATTGACAGAAAATGAATTACTAGGTGGCACAAACCAAGCTATTCATGTAAGTGATTGTAAATCCTTTCATAGCTATGATTAAGAAATTGAGGTTCTATCTGATCAAAATTGGTCCAAAACCACAGTATTATAATTTGTATAACAGCAAAATTCATTGGCAAGATTGTTACGATGCACAGGAACGAAGTTGCGCTTTGTGACTTGAAGTAGTTCTAGAGCTAATTCTTCCATAACAGTACCTAAAATTATAAGGTTAATGAATATAAATTTTTACAAAATGTAATTTAAATTAAAGTTAAATGTAGTAGTATGTCATATCAAGACACATAAGCTAATTTTATAACAAATTTATCTAGTTAGCCAAAAAAGCTAACTAATCTTCAGCTTTTTAATCTTAGCAAATAATTTATCATAAACTTCTATTTGTTTCTAAGATGTAAACAACCTACATTTAAGACTGGCAACATAGATTTACGAAATCATTTAAGTTCTTATTTTATTTCGCTGCTTTTGCTTTTCAGGTAGGGAAAGAATGTGGCAGGGGCAATTGCCCAGGGGCTTGGCAATTTTTCAGGGCTTGCCCTGTTCTTAAAATATTATAATCAGCTGTGCAAGATTTATAATTTATGCCTATATAATAATGTTACTGCTATACCTACTCAACTACAATGACAAAGACTTAAAATTTTCCTTGTATAGAAATATTTTTGCTATTATAACCACATTTTTGCATTAATTAAACAAAAACAATTTTTAAAATAGTATTGACTTCAATTGAACATGAGCTTATATTATTATGAATTGCATATTTGTATATATGTATATGACTTATTTTTTAAAAACATTTTTCATAAAAATAGATAGTTTAGGGGTCCACGACTGATGCGCCTTGGGGTCAAAAATTTCTGATGGCAGTCAGTTTTACAGACAGTGTCAAGGATCTGACAACACTATGCCTATGTAAATAAATAAAAGTAGGAACCTGTACACAGGATGATCTTTTCCTTTGTGAGAAATTTGGCAGTATGAGAACATTTGGCAAGGCACTCTCTAGATAAAAAGGGAGGGTCAAGAATCACTATGTCAAAAGAATTTTGCAACTCTTTTGGTAGGTTCAGGGGCTTTTTGTAGTCATAGAAAATAAAGTTTTCACTGAAGAGGACTTCAAATCTTCGATCATATTCAAAGCAACAACTAGTTCTTGAGTGATGGGGACTGATTTTTCTGAGCTTGATGAAGACCGAAGGACACGAAACACAGGCTATCCTTAAGAATCAATAAATAGCACAGAATAAGTATATTTAGCCAATCTTCTGAGCACCTTATGTATCTGCTTTGGATGTGAAAGCACTTTAACCTAACAACCATTTATGTAGTGCCTAGGTGTGCAAGCTGGGTTAAGACATGACACACAATGATTGCTGCCTTTTACCCTATGAGCTATCTTGCAAACCAAATAACTTGTAAAAAAAATATTCATAAATGCAAAAAACTAAAATTGAGACTCAAACCTTCCTTGTATGCCAACAACAGCTATTGCTTCTTCAATCAATAACTTCGAAGTAACATCATCATACCAAAACTGGCTCAGTTGCTAATAAAGTACACAATGAAACTTTAAAAAGGCATAAAACCAATTTTTGAAAAATAAATTCCCAATAACCATCCTTTAATCTAGCATGACACAAATAATTTATAATCAGGGCACATTCATAAATAGCACATCACCTAATTGTTCAACAATAGCTAAAAAATGTTGACAGGTTGGCTACTGAGATTAAAGTCCAACTATTACAAAGATGATATAAAGATAAATTGCTGATAATAAGGAGTTAAATGGCTCCATTAATACCAAATTATTTTTTTATGAGATCATTCATACTGCAAAACTAGTGACACTTATGATAGATCAAATAGACTGCTTAACATTCCATATGCACTTTTTTTGCAGAATCTGTAATTTGTAATTAATTGGGAATTCCTGCCACTTTGAGAAGGATAAATTAGCTTTTAATCTAATATTTTTCTTCATAACTCACCCAATTTTCATCAGGCATAACATTGCTCTCAATATATGAAATTTGACAACAATTCTGCAAATCATTATTTCTGTAAAATTCCTGAAGAGCTGCATAAGTTTCTTTTGATAGACATGGTTGATCATCACCATAATCTTTATGCTCACTTGCGGTCGACATTGTTTAATTTCGCGATCTTTAATTTTATTTTTCGACTTCTGGTGCTAAACCAAAAAGTGTGACCCGTAAAAATCGACACAATAATTTAAACAATTAGGCCGTTCTGAAAAATACCTCAGTAATCCACCTTAGAAATGAAAAAAACCTTTTTAGAGTTATGGATTTCAAATCGATTTTTAATGATCCCCGACACAAAGCAATCAGTATAAAATCAACAAATTGATTGGTTCCTATCCTTCATATTAATTAATTATTATTCTCAATACATCGAATTTTTATAATCAAATTAATTTGTAGTTATTTGTCGCCAAGATTGAACAGAAGTCACGAACAGGAGAAGGCAGAGGCTTTCGAATTTTATTCACGATAAGGCTTCATTTCAAAAAAATGTTATTTTGAATTAGTTCTAATAGTTGACTTAGAATCCTCCTAAATAGTCGGGATTGAAAACAAAATTTGAATTTTATTGTCAATTTTTCAACAAGAATGATGGAGTTGCACCTAGAAATCGTTGGAGACCTGAACATTGAAGTGCTTAAAGTTTTTTTTAGACACTATTCCTAAATTCAACTCTTGTTGTTAGAAACCTAGCTATTACAAAAGTAAACCCGTTATGCTTATGGGTTGAAAAGATTCAAAAACCTTTAACAAATATTTTGATCCTTAGTGTTCCAATTCCAGCTTGATGTCTTATTTCATTCGTTACACTTTAACTCGCTTAACTTAAATTGTTATAGTAGAAGTTGTTGGAATCGATTAGGAAGTTGTCGGAGTTAACGAGGAAGGAGTTGTTGGAACCGATGAGGAAGTTGTCGGAATTGATGAGGAAGGAGTTGTTGGAATTGATGAGGAAATTGTCCGAGTTGATGAGAAAGGAGTTGTTGGAACCGATGAGGAAGGAGTTGTTGGAACCTATGAGGAAATTGTCTGAGTTGATGAGGAAGGAGTTGTTGGAACCGATGAGGAAATTGTTTGAGATGATGAGGAAGGAGTTGTTGGAAGTGATGATGGAGTTATTGGAACCGATGAGGAAATTGTCCGAGTTGATGAGGAAGGAGTTGTTGGAACCGATGAGGAAATTGTCTGAGTTGATGAGGAAGGAGTTGTTGGAACCGATGAGGAAATTGTTTGAGATGATGAGGAAGGAGTTGTTGGAATTGATGAGGAAATTGTCCGAGATGATGAGGAGGGAGTTGTTGGAACCGATGAGGAAATTGTCCGAGTTGATGAGAAAGGAGTTGTTGGAACCGATGAGGAAGTTGTCGGAATTGATGAGGAAGGAGTTGTTGGAAGTGATGATGGAGTTATTGGAACCGATGAGGAAATTGTCGGAATTGATGAGGAAGGAGTTGCTGGAATTGATGATGGAGTTGTTGGAATTGATGAGGAAATTGTCGGAGTTGACGAGGATGAAGTTGTTAGAGTTGAAGCAGACATTGAAGGGAGTGTTGTTAAATCAATAGATTTGAGAGTTGACAAAATTATCGATAGAGGACCTCGGGTGGACGTCAAGGATGTTGGAGTTTTCGAAACTGCTGAGGTAGTGATTTCAGATGTGGTCAGCTTGGTGTTCTCAAAAGCTGGATGACGAAATAAGCCAATTATATATTCATTGCACAACTATGTAAAATTTTTAAAAATCAAAATTCGATAGAAAAGTAAAATGTTATTCTCACAACCTTTGGAAGTTCCGACGAAAATAGCTACGGGAACCGTAAAAGCCACAACTGTTAAAACAACAATGCAAATGATGGACGCAATGACAGCCATTTCTTTTTTTCTCTTCGAGTGCCTGACGAAACATGAAACTCATGCTCAAGTTACATACGTTAAATGTAAAACTCATTTTAACAACAAAATCTGCAATTTCAATGAAATAGAATAGTAATCTTTACTTTTGTAAAGATAAGGTTAAAGATAAAGATACGAAATGACAAATCGAAAATTAAATTGGAAGCATTTAGAAAGTAACGAAATATGTTACCAGAAAGGATTCTGAGATATTTAAATCAAGAAAGAAGTCATGCATAACCAACTACAGATTGTATTAGGTGCAGAATAAAAGTCAGCAGTTAAAGGGACTAGCCAGTAGATTTGAGGACATTGTTGAAAACATGACAGGAATTAATAAATTGCTCGTTGCCTTTAACCAATGAGTAAGTAGCTGCTCAAACTGGTTCAAATCGATCAGCATATTTCATGGCAAACGGATTGAAATAAAAGATGAATCCCAAAAAAAACTTTGATAATTTCGTATCAATATAACCAAGGAAATACTTTGAAAAAATATGCTCCTATGCAGTGGGAATCCAGTAAACTGGTGGGAACTATTTGATGCCATTTAACTAGGGCGTTGACCCTCCCAATGACGTCCTGTCATAAAGCATAACAATGTAAGGGACGTGGAGCCAGTGTCACGATTCAAATGTTCTTACAAAATAAAAAATATCTCAACTGTCTCAAATAGAAACTCGCTCAGGCCCAATTAACATAATTCATGTAATGCTGCGACACCAAATGTGAGAAAAAATAGTGCAGAGCCACAAGCTTCATGGCCTTAGGCTTTAAATTAAAATTTATTTCAGGCTTAATTTTAAATTAATTGACTTAAATTATTTAAATTCGATCGTGCATTATCAGATAAACGTAACCGAGAATTGTTCGGAAAATCAAATTGTTATGATAACAGATCATAACAAGGCAGTTAGCAAACTATTTAAAAAGTAATTTTTGTTGCAAACGAAAATAAGACATCTTCCAGTTTTTGTCAGTTGTATTCAATTTGCCCCCTTCTGTCAGTCCCCTGCTCTTAAGACATAATTGCTACTTTGACCTTCTACTTTTTTCCTAACCCTAACCCCAATTCTGACCCTAATCCTAACCCTGCTTTTGAGTACTGCTCCCGTTTATATACTTTAAGTATCGGCGAATTGTTATTGTAATTTGGAGCTGGGCTGGAAGAGCGCATGCGCGGTCTTGTTCTTGTGTTGCTGTTTGTTGTCGTGTATTTCGGAGTGGACGATCGTATTGCGGTGTTTTCGAATAAACTAATCCAAAACCTACGCGGGTTATAACGATTTGAACACTTTTTTTTTAACAACTTCGGGGTGAATTTGTTTGGAAGAAATATGCCACAATTCGTCCAAGCAATGATAACTGATTCTTCAGTGCAAGAAGATAAACGTTGGCTTTGTTGATCGTTAAAGTTGATAAAAGTTATCTTTTAAGTTTTAAAATTTTAAAATTAATTGCAGTTTGTTAAGGTTTTTAAGGTTTTCCAAGAATACCAAAAAAGCAGCGAAACAAAGATTAACTGATATTCAGTTACCGATGATTAAGTGGTGTTCAATAAAAATTGATTCATCATTACTTTTATTTAAATAGTTTGAAATTTGGATTTTTGAAATTACGTCAATATTCAGGCAATATGGACTGGACGTCCGCAGAAATTTTTATAGGGAAGCAAAGTTTTCTAATTAAGTAAAGCTAGTCTATAATATAATACAGAAAGTGCGTTTTTATGTCTGTCCCAAACACTCCTCCCAAACGGTGAACAATAGCGACTTGAAACTTGCACACGTCATTCTCTGTGCCAACGTCATTCATTCAACTTTCACTCTTCTCTTTTTTGGTCTTGAAGTTCTGCTGAACATCTAATCAAACTCTGTATCGTTTTCGTTATCTTAGGTCAGCTGTGCTATTTTCAATTTTCAACTTTCAAGTTGTCCATCTTTCACCTTTTCCTAAATAGCGTACCAGCTTTAAACTCGAGAGCTACTGCAAACAAGGTCTAGTATTTGAGATCTCGCCTCTCGCGATGGCAACACGGGTTCGAGTCCCATTGCGGGAGCACCGCATTAAACGATAAGTTCTTTGAGCTGGATAAGCTGGCTGGATCTGAAGGACGTAAATAATAATAAAATAATTTATTATGGATAAAAAATGAGTTTGACTGGCGAAGCCGGTTTAAAAAAGCTAGTTTAATATCAACATTTTGTTTGACCTCCTTAAACCTAAACTTGAAAGTAGCCATGGAGAAATATAATGTATTTAAATTCAGTTTGATTAAGTCTGATCTTTTCATTACTCAAGAGTTAGCCGTTGTTTGTTAAAAATGACGATATTCTAGTAAATTCGGATTATTTCTCCTTGAAATCAGTCTATTTTTGACCAAAACTAAAGTCTTTAAAATGTTCTTCCTGATGTGAGCAAGCCCTTTCGTCATAAAGCCAGCCAACACACGGGCTGTGATTTTGAAGCATATTAGGCACGTAATGCGTCTTTTACCATGTGTCTGACTCCAGAGAGATTGAAAGGTCTTGGTCCTTTTGGTCTTGAGAATTGGCAAAAATACTGCATAAAATCCTCTGATATTGCTGCTGGTGTTGGCGTTTTCTTCCTTGTTTTCTTCATTGATTTCTTCATTGTTTTCTTTTATTTCTTCCTTGTTTTCTTCTTTAATTTCTTTCTTGCTTTCTTCCACGATTTCTTCCTTGCTTTCTTGGTTGTTTAATGATGATAACTCTTCTATAGGCCTACCGAGAAATCGTAACATTCAATAAAAAATGGATTTAGGTCATCACAATAACGCATAATAAATAACGCAATAATATTAATGAATTAGCATAGAACATTGGTCTGAGCCTTGATCTTGGGCAGCGCCTTTTAAGAAACAGGTTTTAAAATGTGTTCTGAGTTGGATCATCATAGATTAATAGACAGACCTTTTCGTAGCGACGTAATAGGTGAGGAAACCGACGACTGTGATTATTGGTATAATGCGTAGCAGGGCTGAAAGGACGATTGCCTCAGTCCCAACGGCACTCTCTGATTTAAAGAACATCATTATTAATTAAGGTAGTGCAATACTGTTAAGTGTTGCTCAACGGCTTGTGAGCACGCACTGACTTTTAAGTAATTCTGAATCAGTTTTTAGTCAGCAGCTATTTCATGGATTTGATATATTTTTTAATTTAGCGCAATTTTATTCAATCAATATACCTTAAGCACAAACATTAAAGCCACAAAAGAAACTAAAATAAAATAATTCAAGGGTCAACCTTAAGAAAGCCCATGCTTCCGCTATCGTTCAAATATTAAAAAAAAAAACGTATGGAAATCTCAGAATAAAAACTGCTGATACAACGTTAAATAGTAAGGTAGGGAATAAGGTGAGAAGTTTAGGTCGAAACGTTCGGAGATTGGGGCACTTTTCTGATAAATCGCTGTCGATAAGCTCCGTAGTGCAGGTTTCAGAGTACAAATTCCATAATAAAAACTACTGATGTAATGTCAAATAAATAACAAAACTGTAGCTAAGTTATAGCTGGTATTCTGGCGTTTTAATAATTTGGGCGAATGATTGAAAGCAGGAACGTTATTTTAGGTGTAGAGTTTTTTAATGTTAAAACAATTTAAGAAACAATTTTGGGACATGAACATTTTGGAAAATTTTGAGTTGGTTTTGGCATAGATATGTCTCCCCTCTCTAAAAGCAACTAATAATGTCCCTGATAAAAAAAGAAGCATGAATGAAGCCTGAGTAAATGAGAAAACTTATCTAAATTCAATCGACGACCTACATGAAATTAAGTCACATTTTACTTTCGACGCTTCGAGACGAAAAAAATACTAGATTCGCCAAGGGCACCTTTAGGAAACGTGCAATAGTTGATTGAGTAGAGAAATGTTCTAGAGTAGTGGTTCCAAAGCTTTTCAAGCAAAGGGCCATATCTACCATTTTCGGTAGTTAAACGGGCCACATGTATAAAATTACAAAAGTTATGTAATATCATTCTTAACTTTCTTAACTTTCAGCAACCAAGTTCTAAAACTTTAGAAGCAGTCAGTGTCAATGCTACTATTTGGCGTGCAGGTTGGCCGAATGGGTAGAGTTCCTACATGCGGCGGTAATAGCCTTGTTCGCAACCCAGCCTGCACTTGCCAGGGAGCGCCTTCGGGTAGGGGCGCTATATAAATGATAGATCGATTAAAAGTGCCTTCGCATCCTGCCTGGATACATAAGGCACTCAAAAAATCGGTTAAATACACTGCAGTCACTTCTCGGCTTAAAATCAAAAGTTCATTTAACAATAAATTTAATTTGCAGACTGCTAAACAGTTGTAACAGACGACAACATGGTGTTTTGTGCACTCTGATTGGTCGGCAAGGCTGGGAAAAAGGAATTATCTCCCAACGTTTCGTTGCGAACTGAACAGGAACTGAACACGAACTGAACAGGCGCATTCGATAATATCCGAGTACAAGCAATCACGAGCTGAGTGAATTATCACAGGAGTTCCGAGTGCATTTTTGAAATGATTAAAATATGTTATATTAAATATCGAGGCCTCAAGGGCCAGTTTCTGACAGCTGGCGGGCCATGGTTTGGGAACCTCTGTTCTAGAGACATCGGTACATGCCAAACATTATATTAAATTAGTATCATTGAAACATCTTGCTTTTGGTAGTAGTTGAAGCCTCTTCTGTTTCCTCATGAGGTCCTATTTCGCTGCAAATAATTCATGCAAATATTGCATTACATATATATAAAGTGCATTTTAAATTAGTAAATTAATAATAAAATTCACATCATTAAATCACATTAGAAACAAAAATTCATGTCGGTATGAAACTGTTGTTAATGGATGGACGAAAATACAGATGGTTTAAAGCTTTCTTGTTCTGAATGAAAAGTCTTTGAAGTCTTTAAAACCGTTTTTAAAGTTAGTTTAAGCCTATGTATTTCTATCAAGCTTATCTGCTTGCATTTATTAATTTTCTTACTATGGCTTTGTTTTTAACAAATCCTCCAACCCACCGTCCAAAGACTCTTAAGGTGGATCAATTGGAGACCCAACTAAGGTCAAGCAATCTTATGATCTCGGCTTACATAATCTACATTTGCTGAGGAAGCATCGGCTTTAAAAGTGAAAACAACCATTTTTATCGTCAAGACGCGATGCAAACTGTAGTAGAGTGTTGCAAATCCAGGTTGGGTGTAGATATCTCTGTTAAAGCCTCCTGGAGAATTCCAGATGATTCTTGCGCAGACAGGAAGGAAGGATCTACATAAGCACGAGGATCTACATAAACGAGCATTAAGTTGAACTTTGCGATCTTCTCAAAGGGAAGAAAGCTCTTTAAAGCCAGGAAAATTACTCCCATTTGGATATGGAATGGATATAAGATATAAGACATTGAAGCAGACAAACCATCACTAATCTACACTAAGTACTGAAGATTTAAACAAATACCAATAATGGCGGCTTTGTCAGGAAGTAGTCAAGACTTTAGTTCCTTGAATCAAAACAAATTTTCTAAGTTGAATTTTTCCACTATTCATAACAATTATTCTTTAGGAAATTCTTCTTTGTTTAATTCAGATATTGATCCAGAGCAACTTTCTTAAGACATATTATAAAGACACAAACCTACATGACATCTCAGGAATTTACATTTTACACTTACATTTATTTAACCGATTTTTAAGTGCGCAGCTATCCCAATGGGATGTATTGGCACTACAACATATTATAATATATAATCAATCATTATCATAGTAGTAATAGTAGTAGTACAGCCATAGTAGTAGTAAAACTTAGAGGTAAAATACATGAAATAAAACAAAATAAAAAGTTTGTAAATACAAATAAATCAGTATGCCCGGGAAATGAGTAGGTTTTTAGATTTGAATCGTAGTTTAGATTTGAATTGTTCTAGTGGTTGTGTCAAACGGATGTTGCAAGGAAGAACATTCCATATCCTGGGTCCGCTAACTTGGAACGACCTATCTCCATGCCTCACAGTCCGGGACCTGGGGAGAACAATGGAACTATTGCCTGATGATCGCAAAGAGAGTCTGCCAGGAATGGTAGAGGCACTTGTCAAAAGGTCAGTCAGATACTGAGAAGCATTGACTTTGGCAGCCTTTTGAACTAAGAGCAAAATTTTGAATGTGATTCTATCTTGAATTTTTAGACAGTGCAGGTTCGTAGGAGGGGAATGACATGGTCTGAGGATCTTCCTCCATAGATAAGCCTCGCAACCATGTTCATGACTGCTTGATAGGTGTTGATTACCTGACAACTGAATTGCTTGAAACAATAGCTCCATCACCATGCAAAGGGTCGCCGACAGAAATTTCGGGCCCTTAGGCACAACAACAGTGGCATAGCCAGGATTTTAAAATTGTCGATGTGGGGGTTGGGGCAAATAACCTAAAGATAGTCAATGTATGTTGATGGGGCAAATGAGATGATAGATATATCCAATATCTATAGATAGTGGATTTGCATGGAAGTGATAGAAGCGTTCTTAAAGATGGCGGAGGGGCAGCCAGTTCAAATGTTTCGGGGCTGGCGTGGCTGGAATCGTTAATGACAAATGTTAATGTTTATTATAAGTACGGAAATGAGCGGTTCTATGAGTTATTTTTTAAAGGTCATTACTGACCTGCATTCATAAGTGTGATGATTTTTGGTCCAAATGATTTTGTAACATCGCTTTTCACTTGGACATCTGGTGCTAATCCGTTGCCTGTAGGAGCAAAAAATCCTCCTCGGCGCTGGGTCTGTTGCAGCCGACGTTTCTAGAAAAATTTTGTGGATTGATTGACGGGTAAATGGATGAGTATAAGATCTAGGTAAAAGGAAGATTTAAATAGGAGAAAAAAGTGAATGATTCATTGGTGAGGAATTATATATATGTGAATGAATGTATGTATGAAATGTGCATGACTAAACGAAACGGTTGATATCACCTGAAAAGACTGCTTCATCCTCATCAGTGTAGGAAATTTCTAGATAAAATAGAAATATCAAAAATTAACTCATTGCATTGTAAGAAAAATTAATTTATTACACGGAATTTATAAATATTATTTATTATACCGGAATTGAAAAAACCCAAAACAAATCAAATCAAAAGGTAAATCAGACATTCTGCTTTCACCTTTTTTCTTAGTGCTGCCTGTAAAAAAAACTTAATTGCTTATGTTATCGCTAAAAAAAAAAAAAGGGAATTGCATTAATGACACATTTCATTCAGCTGCCAAAATGGTGAAATACTTAATAATCTAATAAAATGCCTAAATTTTGGCGAATAGAATAAGTGCTTTTAAAATATTTTGAGAAGAATAATAAAATTTATTACAAGTACATAAATCGCTAAACATTTGAGCATCGTCGATATGACTTCAAAAATTGTAAATAATTTTATGAATGACAACATTAATTAAAAATCTTACCGGAGTGACTTTCACATTGTTCCCCAGTGTATGGATAGTTGCACCTAAAGGTAAATTAATGTTGCATAGCTGTAGTGCAGAAGTAACACGATCCAGCATATGACGTTACATTTAGCAACATAACAACAATATTGATCTGCGCAACAGTAAGCTAATCCTGATTATAACAAATATCGGTTATCATCATTACTATCATGTCATTCTTAACCTGCACTTGAACATTAACTGTGTGGGAAGAAAGATGCACCGTCCTTGAACGCATCTCAGTTGTTTCCTGATTCTGCTGCGACACCTCATTATTATAGGTTCATCGCCTCCAAATCCCTCCAGATCCAGCTCCTCGTGCAGCGAGGGCTTGTGTTTAACAACGACATAACCATTAATAGCAAAAAATAATCTAACTGGTGTTCCATTAACAACATTAAATAATAACAATATTAATAATTATGGTGATGATGATGACGACGACGATGATGATGGTAATAAGAAGAGGATTAATATCAATATTATGATTAATGATGAATTGCCAAACTGGCAGAAGCATACTCTTGAATTACTAATGCAATGGTTAATAATACTTACATTTGTTGTCTAGTTAGTAACCATCTTATTGTATCGAAGGAATAGTCAAATTTGTTTGCAAAAAACGAACATATACAATCACTTTATTTTTATTTTTAAATTATTTTGTAACAAAGGGAGGTTTTATAAGAATTAAAAATTTATATTTAAAAAAATGATGAGATCTCACATCTTCGTCCCCTGAAGACAGCTGGCACGGATGAAAAACATTTCTTGTGAATATTTAATGCAAAATAACATGACTTTGAATGAATGAATATGCAATTTGTGGGATTTTTACAAAGCAACTGCAGTTGCTATTCGAGGAAGCAGTTAATGAAGAGATCGAAGACTCAAGGAGTGCGAAGTAGATTTGTGCGAGATTCGCACAGTTCAGTCAATAATAGTTCGCGCAAATGGTGTTACAAATGCATGAATAGGCAATGCACTGTGGGAAATGAATAATTTAATACACCAATTGCAAACGGACTAACATGATCAACCGTAGATATAATGTTGCCAGGCTAATAGCAAATATTTTCTTATAAACATTATTAATTTCATTCATTTAAAAAATTAATAAAAATTTGAAAAAGTTGGTTTGGATGTTTATTTGATCATATTGTCGCACAATATTAGCTCGTAATTTAGATATATTCATTCAAAATTCATTGTAGCTGTTATTATTCATATTACCGTTACAAGAACTGGTTTGTCTTCACTGCCAACCTAAAAAAATGGTCGATTTTATACAATTAAAAATATTAGCACTAAATGCTAATATATCTAATCATGAGAAAGTCTGTCAGCATATCCCAATAAGAAAAATTGAATAAATGAAACTTGCATAGCATTAATCATCAACAAAAGAATGTAACCACATGACTTACCAAAACACCCGTGTCGACTTTCTACAAGTTATAAAAATATTCATTTGATGCAAAAGTAACCTAAACAGTCTATTTCTAATTGAATTCGAATCGGTAAAATTCTATGATTCGTGACTTTCGTGGATAATATTAGTTCAAGTAAAATACCCTGAATACCCTGGTATCCAGTTAAGATGAATAATCAAATAACCATTTTAACTGTGATGTCTCTGGGTAGATATTAAGCTGTAATTGTGAAGTATGCTAAAGACAGCTTAATTTCATAACTTCGTGAGGCGCTGGTTATGTGTGTAATATTTCTTAAGCAAAGCCACATTTACCTCTAATTTTATTCTAGAACGATTTGCCCAACCAGGCAGAGAACACACAAAATAAGCTCCTTGGACTATTCCAAATGCGAGTTTAGTTAGCAAAAAAACATCAGGCTTTTTATTTTATAAAGATAAGCAACATTTATTAATAAGATGAAGTTTGGATTCGGCAAGCGCATGTCTTGCAGCAAACCGGAAATCATGGCATATATTCTCTACCTCCCATTTTCGGTTAAGTTACCGACGCTTCAGACAATGATAGTAAATTAACCTTACAGAGAAAGGTTATTATTAAAATGTAGTAATTTTTTTCAAGTATTCACTATTCACATATTCCTACCTCAATTTCAGTTCCTTCGGGCCGAATGTCCCACATGTGGATGACCATCTTTTCCATAATTAAAATTGGTACAGGATTTAAACTACTATTTTTTTACTAAAATATTTCTCCACTTAAATATATACAAATACAATAATACAAATATTCAATAACAATTTAGTGATACCTTAATAAACGCATAAAAATCATTTTAATATTGTAAATCTAAACAAGGCAAACAATTTACCAGAAATCAATAGTGATTAGCTTAAAATAACGGCCATCGATTAGCTATTAATAATAATAATAATAATAATAATAATAATAATGATAATGATAATAATAATAATAATAATAATGATAACGACAACAACAACAACGACAACAACAACAACATCAACAATAACAACAACAACAACAACAATAATATTAATAACAGCACCAGTGCTCCTCACCAGAAACAGAAACGTATATTCTTTCCTTACGTCACCGTATCTATTCTCATGTCGTCCAAAGTACCACCAATTCTTGATTAGAAAATTAACTTTATTATCACATCATACATGATCCCATATCCTTAATATGTTATGTAATATAAAGTATAATAATAAATATAAATTGAATAAATTGATTGATATTTCATTAAATTTTAAAATGTTTAATTATCAGATATGTATGAGAATGCTTAAAATTAAGTAAATAAAGAATATATAAAATGGAAAAAAAATTAGCACGAAACTCACTAAAATTCTTTCGAAGCGATATATCGGTTCAAAACATTTCCATATTAGTGACAACATCTGAAAAAACAGCAATGACATCGTAAAAGATAACACATAAAAGTAACACATAAAAGTAACACATATTCCGCATTTTCCTCTGCTAATTCGTTTAAGCAAATTCTCCTCTTCATTTCTTAATAAATCAAAACAATCACGATTCCAGTTAAATTAAATTACTACCCACTGTAAACGTGTTTTGACAAACTGAAAGAGATGATTTGTATTTAAGTAGATGCCTATTAATCCTAACGGATAGCAAACGTATTTCGCTCACCATAAATTCGCAGGTCTCAATGTAGGCGGCAGTAGTCGATTTATCCACAGTCTTCATCTGTTGCTGGCACCAGTTCCAATAAGACTTGTAGAAGCAAAGTAGAAGCTTATTAATGCTAGATTAAATTCAGAGTTGAAAATCAATTTAATAATAAATTTGTAAGAGAATCTAACAGAAGTTAAAATGTGACGGTTACTAAGCCTCGATAAAGAGCAGGTGCCTCGCGTTCCTGCATGATCGAACTACGTCGCGTTCGCAACCTAACGCCATTATTTTGGACAGGCTCTAAGAAATTCAGCCATCCGCTATGCTTATGAGGCATCATTTCTAAATTGTTATGATTTAAAAATTTAGAAAACAAATAAATTCGTTGCAAATTTGTAGCGCATTTTGAAACGATTTCAATCTGAATGGAGAAAACCTAACTGAAATGCTGACCTGATTTTTTGACTAAAAAATTCTAACCAATATAGATTCTGCTTCGTTTTCTGAAGATAACATCGTCTGAATCATAATCTTCGTGATCAAAGGTAACACACCCTGTAAATAAAATCAAACAATGTATATTGAATTAATATCAATTAATTTTAAATTAATTATGCTTTCAAAACCTGAGTTCAAAATGGTTTAAAAAACATGCTGACATAGAACCTTTTATTTTACATAATTTTAGCCAACCTCTGGATTAAGAAGTCCCTTGTCTCGCCAGTAATCAAGCCATTCTCTCCATGGTTCCTGAATCTGAAACATTAGGATCGAAACCGCTCACATTTATCATACACTTTATAAGTTTAGTTTATTAGGATATTTTAATAAAAATTTAATGTCTCAATATTGTTTGAGAAGTGTAAATCTCTCATAGGCTGCATTCTTTCATTCGAGATTCTAGGTTTTTCATTTTCAACAGTACCTGGAGAAGTCACGGGCAAAAGCTAACTTGCGGGGAATAGATTTAGGCAATTATCCACGGTTTTCCAGGGTTAGAGATATCAATGATTTGGTTTTTGCCCGTGACTTGGCTAACATTAATTTTAAGCAGGCTCTCGGAGGATTTTATGTTATTCTTGCATCATTCATTTATTATAACTAATATTATTGATGTCACTTTTATTGATATCTTTAATTATAAAAATTATTATACAATGATGACATTTCACACTTTGTGAAGTAGTGCGATCATTCTAGGATTATACATACATTTATTCTAGGTATAATACTCATAATAATACTTTAACGTTTGACTTTATGTCGGTTGTGCATTTTTCCAGCTCATTGAAATGGTGCTCCGTCATGTTCTTGTCAATATCGGAGTTGTCGAAATTACGTGCAACCCTGCTGTACTCGATGCACCAGGAATTCACAAAGGGCCAAATCTGCATCATCATCATCATCATCATCATCATCATCGTCGTCGTCGTCGTCATAAGTTGTCAACATCAATTCTTTGAACGTAAATTCAGACATCATTACAAGAAAGCATCTCTTATTAAATAAAAATAACTCAGAATTACAGCGAAAACGTTTAAGCTCTTGGTAAATTCTTTGCATATATTGCAGGATGCTTTTGATGAAACACTAGATATTTCCAATTTTACGTATATTTGTAATTATAGCTAAATATTTAATTTGAAGTACCTTTATATTATTGAGGCAAAGTATATTTAATGATGATAAAATTACTTAAGGTGTAATTTATTTTATGCAAAAGCATGGACCTTGTAAAACATTTTACTTACCTCATCGTAATTGTACTAAAATTTAAAGCATACAAAACGGTTAAAAGGCAGTTAAAGCAAACAAATTTGAAATCTTACTTTGTATAGGTTCGTTTATAACTTATTCAGAAATTTGTCATACATCAATGTAATTAATTGGTTAAACTACAAACTTTGGTTATTAAATTAACTCATATTATCGACTGGCATGAAAAACTGTTCGCCATTCTTTCAAATATAAATTAGTCGTTAATGCAATAACGATGACGCCATTTCGATGAAGGAGCCAAATATCCGCCCAAATCTAATATCTAAAAGCTGATGTCCCATTTACAAAAACAACTATGTGAAATAGATGTATTTTAAAAAAATAAAATTTAGATTAATATTATTTGTATTACATTTAAAATGAATGAAAATTAAGCTTCAGACCAACCGTTTTTTTGTTGAAATTATATTTAGCACATTCAAATGTTTTCTCCGAAGATTTTGTAGAATTGTCGTCCTGAAAAGACCGAGAATCAATTTAATTATTAAAACAATGCCGGTAAAGCATGTAATGTGATAAATAAAATAATATTAATGAAATTGAATTAATTCCTTGACGGGACAATCTTTCGGGTCAAACAACCTCGTATCCCATACCAGGAATAAATATTGCTAAGAAAAAAAAAATAATTACGAAATTCTGATTAAGAAAGCAGGATCATTATCAAGACTGCGAAGTTCTATTTATAAAATATTGAATTTTTTCAAAATTCTTATAGGGGAAAACCCTTAGCAATCATAAACATCAACAAATCCCAGATTCATTAGCATGTCTTGGTTTAGATGGATGGAAAGCAAATTTCGTCAGTTATCCACTGTTAGTAAGGGTTATGATTATAATAATTATATTAGGGATAGAGATTCAGTGAATTTGCTTATAGCTCTTCATTTGGCTAACGTTTATTGTTATCGCCTATAACTTTTGGAATTACAAAAAAACAAACAAAAATCGACAACATCGTTTAGCTTCAATAATCAATTTATTAGTATTTATTGTAGCTTTTACCTTATCTTCAGTAGCATAGCAATATGACAAAATTCCTTTGAAGGCTTCAGATAATGTATCGCACACATGTGGTGCCTACAAGTAACAGGATTATGAAATATGGAGAAGTTCGAAAATCTATTATTTTTACTTAGGGTTAGGGTTAGGTTATTTTTATTTAGCTAGACCTCGCAATAGTTTTAATTTTATTATATCATAATTTATAATTTTAAAAATATAATTATAAAATATATATTAAGAAATTAGTATTTTAATATAATATATTGCTATTTATAGTCATTTTTATTACAACGCCTGCTAGAAGCAGGTCCGCCAAGAAGGGGACAGAGGGGGGACAAATTAAATTTGTTTTCAATTTTTTTGAGGCAAGCCCGGGCTTAA
Source organism: Hirudo medicinalis (assembly GCA_011800805.1). NCBI lineage: Eukaryota > Metazoa > Annelida > Clitellata > Hirudinida > Hirudinidae > Hirudo > Hirudo medicinalis. The sequence goes on from MPNW01000300.1 coordinate 52,611, forward strand.
GAACATTAAAATTACGGTAATGAACTTTTTTTGGTTTTTCCATCGCCAAATTGACATAACCTAGGGGGTCCCTAGCTGCTCTGCCTAGGGGACCGAAATATCTGTCGGCGGCCCTGGCTATAAGGATACGGCACTCAAGTTTTTTAAACATAATTTTGTTATTATGTGTCATATTTAAGCCAATCAATGCTATGATATATAAGAAATTCATTAGTTAGGGAAAACATTAATTTCGCTGAGTATAAATAACAACTTTTTACAATTTAAACAAAAATCCTTAAATGCGCAAAAAACTGGAAACAAGTGGCCATCACATGACAGCAAAAATCTTTATTTTTCAGGACCAACCAATTTTAAATTGTAAAATAAATGAAATTAATAATGCGCCGTGTCACATTTCTTTTTAATTAACTTCTGAAATCAACTTTTTATTGCTTCTAGAAGGGTTTCAGACTCTGCTTGTCAAACTCTTTCCATGCCCCTTTCAGAGTTTTTTTTAGAGTTTCTGGGTGTCAGAATATTGCTTGCCATTGCGATATACTTTCTTTGCAAGCAATCCCCATTCATTTTCGATCGGACGAACATCGAGCGAGCAGGCCACTTCTAATCTTTGAGATTCCAACCTGGATGAACCTTGTGACTTTCGAGGTGCTTATCTTGCTCAAAATAACTTTTTCGACTTGGATTTTGTTATACAGGGATAGGAGGTACTTGCTCAGAGTTTCAACATATTTTGAGAAATTCTGGTTTCCCTCTAAGAAGACGGAAATGGTAGTCCAAACAATGATGGATCTATAAATTTTCATTTTAAAAGTGGCTTTGGAAATCCTCTGACATCATGCTAATAATATTTGAAGTCGTTTGGACCATCCAAATTAATTTTTTTCACCAGAGAAAATAACGAAACTCCAGTTCACCATCTCCCTGACCCAGCTAAATCGGATCTTTTTGTTTTTTTTTTAATTTCCTCTGACGATGATCCAGTTTTCAGGTCTTCCTCACAAGTAATTCGTTCCATATTTTCATAAAACCTTCAAAACACATTTGACAACGTCTCTACAACGTTTAGCTCTTCTTGAAACTTATTCTAATGACATATTCAGCTCGTTTAAAGCACTTATTAGTATTTTCTGCTCGTCGCTAAGATGTTTTTTGAATAATGCCTGCTAACAAATTTTAAAATAATCAAAAAGTTATTTAATATGGCTTTTTTTTTTATATATGGAACCTTATTGTAATCACCCGATTTTATGACCCATAAAATATTATTTCCTTTATAGGAAGGCACAACATCGTTAATCTTTGAACATCATCAAAGGGATTTTTCCAAGGAATTTCATTCATATTCATGTATCTATTTTTAACTTTACTTTACAAAGCTATTGAAGTATTATTGTGAGTAGAAGCATGAAAATAATTGAAATTTTAAACAAATATATGTGGTAGTTTTTCAGATAACTGGACAAAATGTAATATTTTTACAACTGTCGTACCCTTATAGCAGGCGCTGTATAAGTACTATTTCAATTGTGTTAATAATAATTAAATAAATTCAAATATTATTTTTGTTTATTGAGATATTGAAAATATCATAATTTTGTGGTAGTCTCGATTTCTGTCACGGCAAGCGAGAGCAGAAGAAAGGTCGCAGAATCCTGACGTTGAGATAAATATATGTAATTTGTTAGATCACGTTAATTATTATCACATCATTAATTTTCTTCAATATTTTGGATTTATAAAGTATTAGATTGATGGTAAGAATAAATTTAACCCAATAATATTAATTCATATTATTGCTTATTCTAAGGTAATTCATTATGAGGATGAAATATATTAATTGTATCAAATGACAGAAAAATCATAACAAGTTTGTTGATTGTCACAAAAGTTATATAAGTTAAAATATAAGTATATCATTTTTTTGTCGAATTTCGATCAACGTATAACTAGATTACATATATATTTGTAAGTACTTCACAGCAGGTATAACGATGATTATCACTAATTAATTAATAATTAAATAATTATTAAATGATCAACTTTAGGTATACATAATACATGTTTGTAAAGTATATTTTGATGCATTTCAACGGCCTTAAGCAAATGAAACCTCGGGCTAATGAAATAACATTCAACAAATACCATTGGATTTATTAGCAACGTCTTCTCTCTAATCAAGCCAAATAGTCGTTCAACGTGAGGCTCTCTTTCAATTGGCAGAAAATTAACATTTTAATTAAGCAAATATCAACGATTAAATTAAAAGCCACAGCACTTAGTTTGATTTATTACATGTCAAACGGGAAATTTCAAAGTTTGTTTGACTTTATAATTTTGAAGAACTTAGTTACAAATTAGACATTCTCAGAAAACTCATTTTGATTAAAATCTGCTGCAATAAATTGAATTAACCTTTTTTTTTCTAATAAAACTTTAGCCAGTAAATTAGCGAAAAATTTAGAAATTTATGACGAGATTTTGAGTAATAATTTCAATTCGAAGTGAAAGTTGAGAAAACAATAAAAACATCGATAGAAACACGCATGTTGCCAAAATAATGACGCTCTCGACCTTGTAAAGTAATTATTTTGCACTTTTAAAAATGCGTTTGATCATGTTTTAGAATTACGATTTTGACTATGTTTGAGAATAATGATCAATATGCTTTAGAATTATCATCCTTTATCACTACACTACTACAATCAATTTGGTCTCACCAAAGGTAAGAAATAATCATTTATTTTATGTATAAACAACTAATATATTAGTTATGTTTTACAATGCCAGTATATGTAGTTAATCTATGCAAGATATGTTTTGGCTAAGTTTTTAGAAATAGATTTGACGTGCGGGTCCAGGTTCAACATAAACATGCAAGCAAAAATAGTGGAACATCTTTCGATAATAATAGCATGCTCAATATCTTTGATGAACTAGGATTAAATATTAGTTGTCAAAAGAATTAGAGCAAGACTCATTGTTAATCAAGAATCTCGTCAATGGCTCCTCGTGTCGGCATGAACGAAGACAGAACGGATCTAACTAGCCGCTTGGAAATCTCAGAAAAGAATCACACGCTTGTTTCATACCCCCTAAGACTCCCACAACTGAGAAACCCACCCAAAATTAGATCGGTTGATAATCGAGTCCTTGATTTGTCAAATCAAAACTTGAATGCTAACTCAGAGATTATGAAAGAAAAGATGTTTTCGAGACAACGATTGTCGGACGACAGAAAAAAAGAACACATTGATGCAGATCGTATAAATGTCATTTCTTGCAACTTGAAGGAATCTCTGGCAGCATTATGCCTCAATGGAGGAGTTTGTTGGAAAGCCATTTTTAGAGGAAGTCTGAGATGTCTGTGAGTTTAATGCCAAGGAAATTCTGGGTTGATAAACTTAATCACTAATTACCTTCTCTAATAAAATTTTGGAATTTGAGTTGCGTCACAGGCTGCCTTCCTCCTTGTGACGGTAATAGCATCAGTTATGTGTCGTGTTCGCAATCCAGCCTGCAACGCCAGATATGCCCCCTGGGCGCTATATAAATTGTAGACCGATTAAAAACTGCCTTCACATCCTACCAGGTACATAAGGCACTCAAAAGATCGGCTAATTGCAATTGCCGTAGAGTTTCTCAAACGAATTTTGGAGACGTAAATCGTAAACCATCAAACAATTTTCACAAATCCAGTCATGCAAAAATTTTTGTTGATGAATGATAATTCATATTAATTATCATGATTCATTATTCATATTGTGACTGTTCAAACAATAATTTATTTGTAGCAAAAATTAAAAAACCATGCAAATGCGAAGGTTATCAAATTTGGGAATTCTGAAGTGCATAATGTTTTTGTTTATATAATAACAATAATATGTGAAATGCTTATTATGTTAATTATTTATTAATGTATTGATATTTTTAATTAATTTTTTCTTCTATTTTTACAACTCAAATTCATTTTTTCCAATATTCAGATGTCAACCACTTTTCTATGGACAAAACTGCGAACTCCACAGAAACTCGCTATTAAGTAAGGCAAGAGGTCATATGTGCACCATATAATTATAAATTCTATTTATCAATAAAGCAGAGTAAATGTCTTTTATTGGTAACTTAACTTAGATTCGATAAAATCGGATGCTGATTCTGAAATTGTTAAAAAACATCGTTTCCATGGTGAGAGCAAAAGAAATTCGTATGATGAAAATCTTTCAAGCGATTCTTCCATTTTCTCCCAAAAAGTGATTCACCCCTGCAGCCCCTCAGAATCAAAGGGCAGTGGTTGCCAAAACAATTCCAAGTGCATCAAAGTCTATCTAGCAGATAATAAATACGAATACAAGTGCAGGTGATGAAATCTTTCTGATCTAAAAATGACCTTATATAATCTTGTTCCATTGGCCAATGTTTAAAATCATGGCAAAAATCAGTCAAGAAATTTATTACGAAGTGGACACTTTCTTCCAGGAAAGCGAAAAAACTACATTAGTACAAGAAACACATAATTTGCTGACAGTAATTAAAGTCAATTAGACTGAGTTAATCATTCGGTTCGGTTAAGTAATTAGTCATGCTTAAATCACATAATGTGATTGTACACATAATGTAATGTGACCCTTTGAACAAATCCCGGTTTGCGACTGCGTGATCTTACTTAACATTGCTTAAACAAATTGTCAGGTTCCAGACCGTTCCCTATCTGGTATCTGTCTTATTTGCTCGATCAACGAGATAGACAAAGAGAACAAGTTGCGAAATAAAGAAATACAATTACACTCATATACTTACTTAATATAAAAAGCTTACTATTGAAAAGCTTACACAGTCAATTTAAAAACAGGCAAAACGCACACCACGCCTATCACACAAATCGTCAGAAGCAGATATACTCGTGACTCACAACTCGTCTGCTTTCTTCACTCACGCTACACCGACACTCCCAAGCCGTTCGCTCGCTCTAATCTCTTCCATCACTTGCTGCACGACATTATATACCCACAGCATGCCACGCTCATTAACATGCATGATACATCAGCTCACAACCAATCATTCCAACGCGCGGCATCACGCAGACGATTGAAACACATCGACCATCCACATCACGCACAAACATACATCCCGAAATAAAAATTAACAAATGTCACGTCATCGTTAATTTCGTTATCATCATCATCATCGTCGTCGTCGTCGTCGTCGTCATCGTCATCGTCGTCGCCGTCGTCATCGTCATCGTCATCGTCATCATCATCATCATCATCATCGTCATGACCACCATCATCATCACCAGAACCAGCACCATCGTTGTCATTATCATTATTGCTACTTTTACATGAAACTTTCTAATGTTTAAATCTTGTAGATGTCTGCCTCCATTTTTCGGTTCCTACTGCAATTTGTCCCGTGAGTACTGACAGCCGTAACTTAATAAATTTCTTTTATAACACTGAGACAAGAGAGAGGACTTAATTGATATTTATACTTAATTGATATCTTGAAACAAATGTAATGGATTTTTTTGGTTATTATATAAATCCTTAAGTAAATTATTACTTATTCTTGAAATAAGCAAATTGCAGTTTATTCAATAATCCATAAACTTCTGGTTTTCATTTCTCATTCAAAGCAAGAGATGTACGAAGAGATGAACATCTTCCCCAAGCTTACTTCAATGGAGTCATCGCTTTATTTGTTATCTCGCTATTTCTCGTTGCTATACTGATGGTCTTGTTCTACTTAGTGACCAAGTAAATGGTTGTTTATATTATTTTATTTGCATTGCACGTGTTTATGACCTGCTTTACAGCTGTCTGTCCAATCTGACTTTTTCTTTGCTTGAATTGTAATATTTTCCCACTTACTTAGAATATATAAATATGCAGGTATTAATTTGTCATATTTATGTGCGCGATTCTTTATTGAGAAAACACGTTTAGAAATTCCCTTTCGAAACTGGTCCTCGCACCATCTTCAAAATGACTCTGACTCCTAAATGGATATTTTCGACAACAAATCTTAATTACAATAGCCGTCACCATATGCCAAAGCAGAGGAAGGTCATCATTTTCACATTTCATTTTACGCTAACAAATCCATAATTCAACTTTCGCCAACCATCGAATTTCCGTAAGTAGTCTGGAACACACTTGTTCCTCTGGTTTTTTTTTCAAAACTAGGGGTTCTTAAAAATGTTCACCAAATTATAACACCCACTGCCCGTGAATGTCAGTGCTAATATTGATGTTGTTCTGGATGTTCTAACTAAATATGCAGATTATCCTTTATTTAAAATTGTCCAATTCTTATCCTTTGGACACGACTTATTGACTTACAATGACAATTACTGTCCAGATGGTTTTAATAAGATTCTTTTCCGTACTTATAAAATCTATGCCATAAAAAGCGTCTGTTAAAAATAACAAATTTCAATATACTAAAGCATTTTATACTTCCAAGCCAGTACTGCAGACATACATTTATTTAAACAAATGTTACATAACATATATTATCATCAGTATAACAATAAAGATATTTGTAACCAGGATTTTGTTATACTACGTTCATTTTGTGAAAAATGCCAGAATATTTAGTGAAAAGTATACGAATTCCTTTTGAATTAGATAATATTAATTAATTACACTGATAATAAAACTAAAATACTAGAAAAACTCCTCAAACGACAACGAAAATCCTCTCTTTAAGAAAAAAATGGAAGGGCAAGAAAGAGCAGACTTTGAGATCGAAACGGAACGAAAATCTCAGAAACAACCCCGTGTCCTTCGATGATCTTAAGATGACAACCGGAGCTGAGTTTCCAAAGGTCATTTTTTACAACACCCCGCCATCCGGAGTAGTCAGTCGCATCGTGCCATACAGGGGCCAAGAATTTACATGGTATAACAATAATCACGATAGACAACGAGCCAATCGTCTTCGCAACTTGGAGAAGGACGCCATTCGTTACCATGGCAACGATAGATCATTGGATTCCAGCCTAACAGACGATTTAAAAGAAGTCATATTTGATGATGGAATCAATGAAACAAGATGATTAATAAGACATAATTCATTTACAGACATATTATACATCACATCGAATAGTAATAACAAATGCAGTAGCAACACAACATCGGAAAAAACAACAATAATAGAAATTAATTTAATTATTGATGTATAGTTAACAAAGAATGTTTCAAAATGCAATCACTTTTAAACAATGATATTTTGTTAAATAAAAATATTACACATGTTTCTGAATTAAAGACAAAACATCGCATTAATATAAATTAGTTTTTTTTTCTTATTCGGATGTCATTTGACGCAAGCACCTATTATAAAGTCTTCAGAAAAATACGCGGTCTTGAATACGCCACTATAATCAAAATCGGAATCATTATCGTTGCACGTTTACTAGAATAACCTTTAACGAATTTATGCTTATAAAAACAAAAGTGAATTTACGAACTAGAAATGTAGTTTCACCACTATGTATATTTAATTACCATTAATTATGCAAACCACATTATTTAGTATGCCATATCACTTAATGAGTCATCAAAAAAAGTTATCCAGCCATTGCTCGATTGGATCAAGTCCTAATGTTAAGCATCATAACTTCTTGTGCTAGAGATGAAGTCACGAAATAACTCTGTTTTTGTGTCATTCAGAAGTCTGTTGTAGTCTGGGCGATACTTAAATGGACGAACGGCTGAATACGTGAGCTAAATATATAATTGTTTGAAGCTTTTTTGAAGCCCAAAATGCGTTCCAATGACAGCTTTGCTATGCGGCTTTACAATATGAATGTGCTGCTTAAGCCGAGGCTTCAAACGCGAACGCCATATCTCTTTCTGGTATTACATTAAATTTTAATCATAGTTAATTGTTAATTTTTCGTTTACAATTTAAATTTGTTTGAATTATTTACTTATTATTCAAAATTGCCCCAAATTTGGACTGATGTAGCTTAAAGAAGAGGCTAAGAACCATTGTTCAAACGTCAAGAGAAAGTCTGCAGCAACGACACGGCTTTACTGTTTCTTGAAAATTAAGAATAAAAAGCAGAAATCATGCAACCGTATGAGCAGGGACGTAATATTTGGGGGGCTGGACATTTCGAAATATGTACATTGAAGAGTTAGATAACAACTTGGCATGTCATACAGCGCATCGATTGACGTACAACGGAAGGGATGAGAAAGGGTTTGTCCCCCTGGAAAAAAGTGAAATTAGGCCCTGCGTATATGGCCTTTATAAACATTGATAAAGACCCTCTATTGTGGTTCAATTAGTAGGGAATCTAGTTGATGGTAGATAGTTGGTATAACAATTAGAATAATTATAATTACAACAAATAAATAAATAAATAAATAAAAAATAAATAAATAAGCAAATGCTAGTATTGAAATAAAATTTAGTTTTTAATTACGCAAATCAATAGAAAATAATAATTAATATTGACTTTGGCTTATATCCTCGTTGGTAATTTGAGCTTTTCAGCTGCTTTGCTCTGAGTTCAAATCCATAGACATTCCTATTCCGACATCTTACCGTAGATGTGAATGCAGGCAAACGTGCAATTTATATTAAAATGAATTAAGCATGAAGATTGAGTGATTAGCAAGCACTAAATCAATTTATAATATAAAGTCTCTTAGTTGATTCTTCAATGCAAAATATTACTTTAAATAGTGCTACTATAAGTTTTACATCAAAGTCCTCTTCTCGGCAGCCAAGACATTTGCTGTGGTGCGGTTGCATTGGGCGTTCTATTGTAGGAACTCTCGCAAGAATTTCTGCCGCTTATCTGCCAATCTAGACTTAACGTAGACGTTTTTGCAGTAGCTATTATGTAAATATTCTTAGAGCCAATGACTTTAATAGCTTTTAATTGCCTGTGTGTTTAAGAGCGGAGATGTGATGATGGAGTGCATGTTGTCTGCATGTTATTATCAATCATAATTCGCCGCGGTTACAATGCAATGTTTTGATGAATCCATGCCTCATGCACTTAATTTTTGATTGTATAAAGTTTAAATCATTTGGAACAGATAAGTGTAATTCTAACTTATTTTAAATTCCAAGCAATGTTAACAAGTTTTTCTATTTAATGTTATTACAAAAAAAATTGTTTTTCAATCTCAGACCTATTATACTCCATTCATAGTATGATTTGACGGTTCATGCGTCTTTCAAGACGAGGAGTCTAGCGAATAATAGGTTCAACCAAGCATGACGGATCGTCACATTTTTTGTAATGACATTAATAATCATATTTTTCATCGATATTACTTCAGTTATATGTTATTAATGAAGCAGAAGTAATGATTTCCAAGCCATTATATTTTATTTTATATTATAACTTAAATATAATTCTTATGTAATAGAATATATATAATAAATTGTAAAATAATTGTAATTATAATTAATACTCTCGGTACATTAATTGTTCAATATTCAGCAAAATATATTTTTCGTTAGTTCTAGTGGAATTCCATGGATTCATTTTCATACAGAGAAATTTTGAAGTACTCTTCTTTTTATTTTTACATACAGCACTCTAATTGCCATTTACGCAGCTATTTTTCAAGCGCTGTGTCCCAAGGGCGCTTCCTGGCGGGGCAGGCCACGTTACGATAACCGCCTCCTGCAGGTTGCAACCCCGTGAGCTAACATGTCTTCGTGGCATCATTTTTGTAAAAATAAAAATAACATTGGCAATGATCATAATTATTGATGACACGAAATAACAAAGAAGGATAAAAGGAGATATAAGCTTGGGAGTCACAAAGGGTCGCAAAAATTGCTATATGCGGGCAAACTGCTTGAGATTTCTTTTGTTAAAATCTGCAAACGTTCCCACTCTGAGAATATCTGCACAAAGTTATTTTAGAGATCCAAATAGAGGGAGAAGACCATCATTCCAAGAAAAATAACTAAAATTGATGATTACATATGTAAACAAAGAGAGATTGTAAAATATGTTTGCAATTGTTTGATTCCTGTTAATGACCTGTCAGTTTTTCAGAACTCAAAAAAGCCAAATATGTTAAATCAACGTATTGTAATTAATCTTTATAATTACAGAAAGAAACGCAGACAAAATTATAGTCCTAACCACAGAGGCACGAGAAGATGGCATAAATTCGTTAGGATTCAAAGATGTTCACAGCCTCATAAAGTTGACTTTTTGGAAAATAATTCTTCGATAAGTTCTTGATGTTGCAGTGAAACAATCGCCATTTTTTCAGCAAAGTGAAAAGAAATGGTGTTTCTTCCAGTATTGTTTATTACAATTTGTACTTCTCAACTGGTTAAAAGAAACGTCATGTTATATCCATTTTCGTTGCTGAGCTTAAATAATTTATCAATTATACATTGGAGGAAGGTCCATTTAAAATTGATTTTTGATGCCACAAATCATTTCTTCTTCTTATTCTTCTTATTCTTTTTCTTTTTCTTCTTCTTCTTTTTCTTCTTCTTATTCTTCTTCTTCTTATTCTTCTTTTTTCTTCTTCTTCTTTCTTCTTTCTTCTTTCTTTCTTCTTCTTTCTTCTTTCTTCTTCTTCTTTCTTCTTTCTTTCTTCTTTCTTCTTTCTTCTTTCTTCTTCTTCTTTCTTCTTCTTTCTTCTTCTTTCTTCTTTCTTTCTTCTTCTTCTTCTTATTCTTCNAAAACGCAATTAAATAAATTAATTATAATTCCGAAATCACCCAACCCCATCCGATGATGTAGCAGGAGGCCAGTAGTTTCGGGCCTGAGGTGAAGCTTCTTCTTCTTCTTCTTACGGACTTCCTATTCACTAATGGATCCTGAGATAACTTGAATTTAATTATTAGGGAATTAACAAATACATTAGCAATATTTTTATTTATTAATAGATTATAAAATATGTTTAGGTGGATCGCAAACATTCGCGGATTTAGAACAACAATGACAATCAATGGGTGTAAATTTGCCCTCCTCTAGCGACCATTTTATTGGTTCATTTGGCACAATTACAAGCAGTTAACAGAGGTAACAATTGCAGTTCTTCAATAAGAGGTGGTATGGCGTGACGTAGCATTAAATGGAAGACGCCTGTCTTAAAATCTTTGAAATAACCCATCAACCGAATCCTCTTAGTTCTTTCGCTAAAGACGTTGTTTCGTAATTTCGACCGCTTGTCATCAAAGATATGGAGTTAATTAATTCAATCTAGAACTGAAAATACTTAAATCAAGCTTTTTGGTTTGTTTTTTTTTCTGACTCAAAAGCTTAAAGTTATACAGTTTTGTCTCAGTCCTAGTTCAGGGTATCAATTAATATTTGTTATTTATAAATTAATTTCAACTGTTTCAACCTGTTTTTCCATTTTTAAATTTATTAACTTATGTTGTAAAATCAATGCAGTTGCATTATCTGACGACCCTCTGCCAGAGAATATAAAGTAAAATAATAGATTAAAAAATCTCAAAAAATCTTTCAACTGACAGAAAGATCTTTAAGACCATTGCCAATAACAATAAACAAAAAAATGCCAGAGAACTACGATCACTACGAGAACTACACCAACTAAGAAGCGATAACGGACTTCGGAGTTTCAAATGCGAACATTTTTTGGGTTTTGATGCTTTGATTTTAATATATTTTTCTATCGCAGATGAGGCATGAATATTTACCTTAATTATAAATTTGAATTTTAAACATGATAATGATAATATAATTCATTCATTCTAACAGTATAAGATCTAATTCAATGATATTATTTGAATATTTTAGAAAATTTGTATCATTCGAAAGATCAAAAGTCGGCGACGAGACATGTACCAAAGAAGAACAATTGTGACCTTATACGCCAGAAGGCGTCGAAGATCTCGATTTCTCTTTGCGGCTTGTTTCTGCGCTTGTGGCTGGGTAGCCTTTCTTGCCCCTGTGTCAGTAGTTGTGTTTATCCTTCCAGCCAGTGAGTAATGAAACTAAATTGTCATCAATAATAAAATAAATTAATGATACCTACTTATTCGTTAGTTTCTTACACGTGCACCAGAGCAGAAAGAGCGACTACCTCCTCTATCGACTCCCGTTCACTCGGGCGTCGGTAGCCGAGTGTTTAGCGATTTCCGCTTTGGTGGGGCTCCGTTTGGAGTTCAAATCCTAGCCGCTCTCAAGGGTTTCTAAAACTAACTTAATAGTTAGGTCGGAATTTGGACAACTGGAGAAATAAATACTTTTAGATATAACACGCAATAAGAATAAATAATATCTTAGAATAAATAACTATAGAACGTAAATTACAGGTATACCAAGGCGGACTACAGTCGTGACAACTGTTTCATCAATTGAATCAACGATCAAACCAGCTTCAGTAACAACAGCAACTGGATTAACAATGACATCAGGAACAACATTGACTCCTGCTTCAACCAGAGTAGAAACAACATTAACACCCGTTTCTACAACCACTGGACCAACAGTAACATCTGGCTCGACAACAATTGGACCAACCGATACATCTGGCTCAACAACCACTGGACCAACAGTAACATCTGGTTCGACAACCACAGGACCAACCGATACATCTGGCTCAACAACCGTGTTAATAATAATAATCATCATCAACATCATCATAGACAATTATCCGCGCGATTAATTGTTTGAATTAGCCACAACAGAAACCTATCCAAAGGACCCTAAAATCCTTCCCTAAAAATCCGAGGGCCGCCACGGTCACTTGGTTCTGAACCCCAATTAGTGACACCTCAAATGGTACTTGTAAAAAAAAACTGCTTTGCCTGTGACGCTATCACAACTTTAATGGCAGGTGTTTGTGACTTGAGTGCTTGGACAGGTGAGAAGGACCGGGTGATTGGTTACGTTACCACCTGGTGGGCTGTAAGTTGTTGTGCTGTTCGGTTCAATTAAATAGTAGGTTACCTGTTCAACCTATAAATAGTCGGTGATAATAATAATAATAATAATAATAATAATAAAAACAATAATAATAATAGTATAATAATAATAATAATAATAATAATATTTTTTACTATTGTTATTACTATTACGATTAATAAATTCACAAAAAGCATGATTTCGCATAAAATGAAATTTAAACAAAATTATTGCCAAAAAAGGAGCTACTGTTGTTGTTGTTTTTGGCGGGAGCGATGATGAAGAACACGACGACGTCGGTGATGATGATGACGATGATGATTGATGATAATGATGATGATGGTGATGATGCTGATGATGATGACGATGACGATGACGATGATGATGATGACGATGACGATGACGATGATGATGATGATGATGATGATGATGATGATGACGACGATGACGATGATGATGATGATGATGATGATGATGATGATGATGATGATGATGATGATGATGATGATGATGATGATGATGATGATGATGATGATGATGATGATGATGATG